>CAUYRT010005089.1:0-35000 GCA_963574885.1 Lepilemur ruficaudatus | reverse complement strand
TGGAACTGGAATTAGTTCATATTCCCATGGAGAAGATATAAACTCCTCATAATTAATAGGACATTAAGCAGAGTACATAGAAAGATACAGCCTTGGTGGTGGGGAAAAGTTAGCCCTAGAATAAAGGCTGCTCTGGTCCTACCTAATAAAATTCAGAAGTAAACCTTGATGGAATCAAGCTATTTCCAAGTAACTTCATTGAGTTTCTAAACAAATCTCAGGAGTGTTTATGGCAATAAAGATAAATCTAGCACCTAACAAGATAAAATTCATATTGTCTGTCATCTAATCAAAACTTACCAGACATGCAAAGAAACAGGAAAAAGGACACATGGTAAGGAGAAAAAATTCAATCAATAGCAACAGATCCAAAAATTACATGGGTGATATAATTCATGTATAAGGACTTTAAAACAGTTATTATAATTACATTCTACGTATTCAAGATGACAGAGTAAAGAGTGAGAATGCGAAGGAGAAAAATTAATGATGTCAAAGAAACTGAAAAAAATTTCTAGAGATTAAAAAATCTAATATCTAACGAAAATGTAACTGCATATAATTAATAACAGATTAGACAATGCAGAAGAAAATGTTAGTAAACCTGAACACACAGCAAAAAAACTATTCAACATGAAAAACTGGGGGGAAAAATGAGCAAAACATCAGTGAGCTGTGGGATAACTTCAAGTAGCCAAAGTAAATATAATTAAAGTCACCAAAAGAGAAGGACAGAAGTAATGACCAAAACCTTTTCAATTTCAATGAAAAGTATAGACCTATAGTCTCAAAAAGCTCCACAAACCTGAAGCACAAGAACCATGGGCAAAACTATACTGGCACATACCATAATTAAATGTCTTAAGACTGGCAACAAAGAGAAACTTCATAAAAGCTATCAGAGAAAAAAGGCATATAATATACAGAGGAAAGAAGGTAAGAATGACAGCAGATTTCTTGTGGAAAACAATGCAATCCAGAAGACAGTAAAAGAGTATCACTGAAGAACTGGAAGAAATAAAAAAGACACATGTCAGTGTAGAATTCTATACCTGTGAAATACCTTCCAAAATCAAGGGAAAGGAAGGAATTTTTGCAGACATCCAAGAGCTGAAAAAATTCATTACCAGAAAACCTTCATTGTAAATTCTTGGCAGTGGGGAAAAATTAGCCCTAGAATACAAAGGCTGCTCTGGTTCTACCTAATAAAATTCAAAAAGACTTTTCTCTTTTTTGCTAGTCTTAAGACATTTAATTGTGATATGTGCCAGTATCGTTTTGCTCATGGTTCTTGTGCTTCAGGTTTGTGGAGCTTTTTGAGACTATAGGTCTATATTTTTCACTGGAATTGAAAAAGTTTTGGCTATTACTTCTATCGAGGCACTGAAGGAAGGGCCTTGGATAGATTGAAAATGGTAACAGGTGAAAATCTGGGTAAACACTAAGGAGTAAAGAGCACCACTATGTATGTACTCTATGGACTACTTTGACAGAGTAGATTTTTAAATGTAACAAGATAAGTCAACTTGAGTGGTAATATATTTTGGGAAATCAGCTCACTATAAATTGTGACTGTAAACATTATACTGTAAATGCTTTGCAGTTTTCCCCCAATAAAAAATAAATAAATAAATAAAAAACAAAAACAAAAACAAAACAAAAAAAAAAGGAGTGAGTCTAAACTTGATGATCCAAAGATCTGTGATCTATTAATGTAAATCCCTTTGAAAGAAATTATTTTATTTTGTTTGAAAAGATCTTGTAAGATTTTGTTAGACTGAATTTGGATGCAGCTTAGAAACTGGCCTATTATGTTTTGATACAGATGTAATATTCATATTTCCCAATGGCATTGTTCCATTTCCGAAACTTCTTTGTAAATGTGATTTTTAATCTACTTGGGTCCTTCAGAGAAGAATATGTCAATAAGATACAACACTGGTTAACATTCAGGGCTATCCCCTTCTAAATGGTATATTATTTTCTCTGGTGACGATGCCAGGTGTTTGGGGGGTTGCCTACATATACAATCCCTTAAATGGAGATTCCATCAATGAGAACTTTGTTTTGGAGAACACTAATTTGAAGGGAGTTTGCATTTCAGGAATGTAGACTCAGTATTGTTTGTAAAATTTATCCTGAAATTTGCTTCTCTGTTTATAATGTATCTCTCTGTTTGTGTGTATAGTTACATGCTAACTGGATTGGAAGGTGTGTAGGTGAGTTGTGTTAAGTAGGATCAAAGAAAGTTTCCAAGAGGAGAGAAAACACATGGGCAGTGATTTCAGGAGAAGAGAGACATGGTTCAGCAGGGAAGAAAGGGGGAGTACTTTCTGAAAAGTGTGAAAGCCCATAGAAATGGGTAGTAAATCAGTTCACCTAAATCAAACAGACCCTGAATCAAACAGGGTCCAAAGGTAGGTAAATATGACACATGCCCTCAGGTGATAGTATGAAGTCATTACAATTAATTTTACTAAGACTGAAGTATGGTAAATGCACATACAGTTTGATAACAATTAGGCAAATAATCACATAGTTTTGTAACAATTATGCAAAAATAAAAAAGAAACAACAACCTAGGCTTTGCAAAACAAAAGCTATTATCTTTTCCTTAGATATCAGGATGGTAGGTTATTTTCCCCTTGTTTTAAAATTTTCATTATGTATCTTTTCAAGATGAAAATAGCTATTTTACTTGTTTTTAAATCAAAGAGGTAGGGGATACAGATATTGGGTAGATGCTTTGAGTTTTAGAAAACCCAAAATTTTTTAAAAATTTGGATATTTGATTAATTTTACATTCTTAAAGTTGTTATGGAACTTTTCTATAAATGAAAGCTAATTTTATAGAAGAATAAATTTTAATAAACACTTTTAATGATCTAATATAGCTATGCCCACTAAATAATAGTACATTTATATTGGAATATTGTATAGTCATTCACACATATATAACATTTAACAATGAGGGAAATGTTCATAGTATAATATGGAGTAAAAAAAATCAAGATTATATAGACAGTACTATCTAAATAATTCTGTTTGAAAAACAAAAGTAAATCAGGTAAATCCATAAATATAATGTTATGGAGAGACAGAAGATTGGACAGAAATATTTCAAATGTAAACACTGGTTATATCTAAATGACAGCATTATCGGTAATTTATTCAACTACAGGCTTTTCTATGTTTTTTAAATTGTCCATAAAGCATGTGGATTTACCCTAAAAACTAGTGAAAAATTAAAAAAAAAATTGCCACTATGAAAAACAACATAGTGATTCCTCAAAAAATTACATATAGAATTACCATATGATCCAGCAATTCTACTTCTGCATACTCACACACACACACACACACACACACACACACACCCAAAGAACTAAAAGCCAAGACTCAAATAGATATTCGTACACCCATGTTCATAGCAGCATTGTTCCCAATAGCCAATGGTGAGAACAACACAAATGTTTATGTATGGATAAATGAGTAAACAAAATGTGGTATATATACACCATGGCATATTATTCAGCCTTAAAAAGAAAGAAAATTCTAACACATGCTTGAACATGAATAAATCTTGGAGACATGCTAAGTGAAATAAGTGAGTCACAAAAAGGCAAATACTCTACGATTTCACTTATATGAGATACTCAAAGTAGTCAAAAGCATAGAGACAGAAAGTCAAACGGTGGTTGCGGGAGCTGGGAAGAGCAGAGATCAAGGAGTTAATGTTTAACGAGTACAGAGTTTCAGTTTTGAAAAATGAATAGAGATCTGGAGATGAACGGCGGTGATGGTTGCACAAGGTCAGTGTACTTAATGCCCCTGAACTACACACTGAACCATGGTTAACAGGGTAAATTTTGTTATGTGTGTTTTACCGCCATTAAAAAATATTTTCATCTGATTTTAATTAAAATTCAGGTAACACTAGGGTCGCAGATAAAATGATAAAGTTGGTGGGAAAGTTGGAAGGTGGTGGGCCTTGGCCTCCCAGCTGAGCTGTTAGGTGAACGCCGTAGGGAAGAGACGTGGAAAGAGGCAGCTGCGTGGGGACCGTCTGGCCACCGTGCTCAGGATGAGTCGAGCAGGACTAGCAGGTGAGGAGAAGGAATCCTAGAGTTATCCAAAGTCTTTACGTCCTAGATGCTCACCTAGGCCTCCATATTTAGGACTAAGGAGATACAGACTAAGAAAAGTGACTTGCCCTGTGTCCCAGAGCTAGCAGATGACAGAGGCCTCTCTTGAGCTCAGACGCATGTGACCCCACGTCCCTGCCTGTTCCTTCATACTATGCTACCTCCATGTATTCTAAACGAAAGAAAAGGGAGGAAATGGTGGGAGAGGAGATGACAAAGAGAAGGAGAAGGGAGTAGAAAAAGAGAAGAAAGTGAGGGAGAGCCAGCAGACAGGAAGATGAGGTTCAAAGCTGCAAACAAGAACAAACTTTTAAATAAGGCGGTGAGTCTGCATTGAACTTTGACGATTATGGTTTGTCAGTGTGGTAACCGATTCATAATTATTTTATGGGAGTTTAGCAACTCTATACGTAACTGGCGCAGAGCAGTTGCAGAGTTGTTAATCCTGAAGGCTTATTATCCACCATTCAATAAATAGCTTAATAAATCTAAAGAAGTCCAATTTATGGGGATGGTTATGGCATGCATTCAAATTCCAAGCAATTACAATAAAACCATATCTACTGAGGGTAGAGGAGTTTTGTTTCTTTAATTTGATATTTGAGGATGCCCGAGACTTGGCTTTCCTTTGAGCTAGTTTTTGCTCCTTGTCTGGGCCACAGGGGGAGGGGGTAGGACAGGGATTGGAGGCTGTCTTTAGGCTGTTGTCTGCCAGGGAAATGGAATGAGACTGAGATGCTGCCTTATCATTTGCATCATTTCTAGGGATCTAGGTTCCTGGTGACAGTGACATTTCAGGCTCATCTTGGACCCCACTGTGGTAGAGTATGCCATAGCCCAGGTTGGGTAGACATTGGGCATTTTCTAGAAGGTGAATGATTGGGAAGACCCAGGAGGGATGACTTCTCTCCTCGTAGCTCTTTTCAAGGTCATGGACTTCGGTGCTCACTGCCAGGAGCACAGTGCAGCCACACAGAGGGTTGAAGGTAGAACAAGAAAGAAGGACACGATGCCCAGTTCCCACAGCCCTACACACAAATGGGATGGTAGTACTCACCCCTTGACCGTGGATGTCCCCTCATTGCCAGCACTCTGCCTTCCACTGTCTCCCATTAGGCAATGCAAAGAGAAGGCTGGAGGGAGAGCAAAGTGGGAAAGGGTGGGCTGGGAGTCAGCTGACCTTGTCCTGGGCTTGGCTCTTCTCCTTCCTGTGTGGCCTGGGGCAAGTCCAGAAGAAGAGGTCCAACTCCACCTTCTGCTCAAACGTTTATTGAGAACCTACCTGCTCCCTGTGAAGTTCAGTGTTTGAAACTACATGTGAGCAAGGCTCGTCCTCCTCCTCCCTAAGAGTTCAAATCTAGTGAAGTAGGAGACGCATATTCAAGTAATTATAGCACAAGGAGGTAAATGCTACGCTGGCATTTTGAAGAAAATGTTTTAGGTGTTCAGAGACGGAAAGTCATTCATTTTGCATCACAGAAGGATGTATTTAGGTCAGCCTTCATGGAGAAATTGATACTAGAGTTAGGCCTTCAGGGACGGATGGATAGACATTTCCTGCCAAGAGAATAGGGGAGGGGCACTCCAGGCCAAGACAAAGGAGAACGGAAGAGAATTTACTCACCTGCTATGTGCCAGGCACGGGTGAAGTCACTGTGAACATAATGGTAAGGAAGACAGTCTTTGATCTCATGAGCTGGCAGTCAAGCCGTGGGAAAGGTATTATACAGGTATTCATGCATGTGAATAAGGTGGTCTTAGGAAACGGAGACCCCTACGCACCTGCGGCGTGGGGAGCATGGTGGGGGAAACTGGACACGTGCTTGCAAAGATGCAGACTTACGAGATTGGGAAGGGTGTTAAGTGCAGTGCCGAGGAGTTTGTATTTCATCCTTTAGGTAGGAAGATTTTTTTAGTGGTGAAACATTAGCATATTTATGTTGTAGAACTACAATAAGAACTACAACCAAGTAAAGAATACATTAGATGGCAAGAGACTGGATACTGAGAAAGCAATCAGAATGTCATTACTCTCAGAAAAAGATGCTGAGATTGGATGTAGGGCCCTATCTATGGCAATGAAGACAGGAGAGAGATTTGAAAGGTATTTCAGAGGCACAAACAAGATTTGTTAACAGGAGCAGTGAGCAAGAGAGAGGTGAAAATGACACTGTTTTTATGGATCGAGTGACTGTATTCACACCCTTCTTGAAGACAAGGAACACAGAAGGAAGGGGCTTAAAACATGCAGTTGATTGGAGGTGCCTACGGGACATCTAGGAAGTTGATGGTTAGAGATGTCATCTTGGAATTCGTAAGATAAATCCAGGTGGAGCTAGTGATGGGGGAGTCTTCAATCTAGGAGTATCTGGTGAAGCCACGGACATGCAGGAGGCCACTCAGAAGAAGAATAAAAAAGGAGATGAAGCCTAACTAATGAAAGTCATGCAGAAGGCAATTAAGCGAAGAAATTTAGAACGAGACTCTAAATGAGGAGAGCATGAGGTCCTGCAATCAAGGAAGGAAGTACAAAGATAAAGGGGATTAACAGGAGAAATGCTGCCTGGAGGTCAACCAAAACTGGGGGAAAAAAGAGCCATTTAATAATTCATCATGAAGAAGGCCGCTGGAAACTTCGGGTCAAGCCATTTTATTGATATGAGCAGAAGGCATTAAGTAAAAGGTTACGAGGGACCAATGGTCCAGAAAGTAGAGAAAGAAGCAGAGAAAACATTCTGAGGTAGTATTCTAGCAAAAAAAAAAAAAAAGACTTTGAATAATAATTGGATATTACAGTGATATCATTCCTTCATTCATTCAATAAATATTTGTTGACCTCCTAATACAGTCCAAGCACTGAGCTAGGGGCATGATAGAGATCAGTAAGGTGTAATTCCTGCTGACAGTCTTGTAAGAGAGGTAGATGCAATAGTGGAGGTATATAAAGGGGCAGGTACAGCCCAGAGGAAGGAAATGTGTTCTATCCGGTGGAGAAGCTGGAGAAACTTCCTACAGAGGTGCCATAAAGCTGGGTTTTGAAAGGTTCAAAGAAGCTTGCCAGGTGGAAGAAGATGGGATTCATTCCAAAGAGTAGGAATAGTACATGCAATAAAATAAAGGCAAGAAAGAGAGCAATTTGGAGTCCTTGGATCAGGAAGTGAGATGAGGAGTGTTAACTGATGGGGCAGACGGGAATTGGAACACGGATGGTGTCTGATGCCCTGCTCCGGGCTAAGAATTTGCTCTTCATAGGTGGAAAGAAAAGACATAAAAGCAAGGAAGACTTGGGGTTTTGAAAGACTTGTGGTTTCAACTTTTCTGTTTATCGATTCGTTTTTCCTGATTATTTGGTTTATTTCATTATTCTTTTCCTAGTTTAAGATGAGCACTTGGTTCCCTATTTTTCATTGTCCTTCTTTAATAATTAAGTACTGCTTTGATAGCATCTCATATTATTTTTATATGAGGTGTTATATTTTTCATAGGTATCTAGGTAGAGTAAGTAACCTCTTTTTAAATTTTCTCTTTGAAATCAGTGAAATGGAAATATTAAAAATAGAAAAGATAAATATATCCAGAATCTGATTCTTTGTTTTTCAATAAAACAGATATGCTTCTTGCAATTTTAATTAAGGAAAAAGAAAGAGAGCATAAGGGTAGACAGGATTCAAAACGAAAAAGGAGACATATGCCAGAGTTATATGCTTGAATTGTACACTAGCAAAATTTAAAACCTAGAGAAAATGGATTAATTGCAAATATAACACATCCTACTAAAATCAATTTAAGAAGAAATGGAAATCTTCACTTGATCAATTATTAGAGAAGAAATAGAAAAGCTGATTCATGAGGCAACCATTGTAAAAGTCACCAGACCTCAAAGGCGAGTTTTTCTATAACTTAAGAACAGGTAATTCCAATGCTATTTAACTATTCTGGACGATATGAAGAAAAATAAGCCCCCTCTATAACTCTAACAACAAAATCTGACAAAGACAATAAAGAAGTAAAACTGTACACTTATTAATCACTTATTAATATAGGTGCAAAATTCTAAATGAAGTATTAGCAAATAGAATCTGGTAATGATCTAAAGAATAATATATTATGATTAAGCGGATTTTATAGGAGGGGTGGTTGAATATGAGGCAATCTATCAAAACAATCCATTATATCATTATATATCATTATATGAGTATATTAATTATATCAATTTATACCATTATATAAATAAATTGAATATGTGTGTATACATACATATACATATAATATGTATATTGTTTTTATATGTTTTATATATATGTTATATATTTATATATGCATGTAGCTAATATATGTGGTATTATATATATCTATATTAACCTAGGAGACTACAATATAAAGTTGGAGAGACTTTACAAATGAAAAATGGATGCCCAAATAAATAAAATATAGCATAGACATATTTGACTATACACAAATTAAACTTTTATATGAAAATGCAAATTTAAATTAAACCTTTGCCCAAAAAAAAAGAAGCAATAGAAATGTCAGTAAAAGACCTCCAAAAAGTCTCTCTCTCATAAGGGCAATAATAACACTAGTAAAAATTATCAGATTCAACTTTTTCAGAACTCTGGAAATTAACTAAAGGCTTGCAGAAATTCAGGGTGCATTTATGTAAGAAAAGTGGCTGAATTTTTATAAGAATAATTAACAATATGACATTTTTACTTGCCCTATTCCCATCTTCCTCTCCCCTAGCTCTACAGTAACCATGAAAATCAATACCCCATGATCACATTGAAACCCAGCAGCCTGGCAGCTAGCAAGCCAGCTACTTTGAAAATAACTAAAAAATAAAGAGTAAAAGAAGCAAAAAGGGAATTAAAAAGATACTCCAGAAAATATCTATTTAACACAAAAGGAGACAGTAGTGGAAGAACAGAGTTAACAAAAAACATATAAGATACATACAGAATAGGCTGGGCACGGTGGCTCATGCCTGTAATCCTAGCACTCTTGGAGGCCGAGGAGGGTGGATTGCTCAAGGTCAGGAGTTCGAAACCAACCTGAGCAGAGCAAGACCCCATCTCTACTAATAGAAAGAAATTAATTGGCAAACTAAATATATATAGAAAAAATTAGGCATGATGGCGCATGCCTGTAGTCCCAGCTACTTGGGAGGCTGAGACAGAAGGATCGCTTCAGCCCAGGAGTTTGAGGTTGCTGTGAGCTAGGCTGACGCCACGGCACTCTGGCCCGGGCAAGAGAGTGAGACTCTGTCTCAAAAAAAAAAAAAAAAAAGATACATACAGAATAAGTAGCATTGTGGCAGATAAAAAATTGTACCTCGACAATTACCTTAAATGCAAATGAATTAAACTATTAAATGTAAATTATTAAACTGAAAAGGCAGAGATTGGCAGAATGGATTTTTAAAAAGTCCCATTATATGCTTCCTACAAGAGACACACTTTAGATTCAAAGACACTAAAAAGGTTGAAAGCATAAGGATGGAGAAGATATACCATGAAAACAGTAACCACAAAGACAAAAAGAGAGTTGGAATGGCTATACTAATATCAGAAAATAGACTTTAAGACAACAATTGTTACTAGAGACAAAGAAGGACATCAAGAAGCTATAACAAGTATGTAAACACATATGCACCCAACAACAGAAACCTGAAATACATGAAGCAAAATGCACGCTGAACCGAGGGGAAAAATAGACAATTAACAATAATAGTTGTAGTCTTTAATACCCTAATATCAATAATGGGTAGAACAACTAGACAGAAAATCAACAAGGAAATGGAAGAATTGAACAATACTATAACAAACTACTCCTAACAGACATCTATAGAACAGTCCACCCAATAAGAGCTGAATATACAACTTTTCAAGGGCATATGGAACATTTTTCAGGATAGACATTAGACAAGCCTCAATATGTCTAAAAGGATTAAAATCATACAAAGTATATTCTCCATCCACAATGAAATGAAATTAAAAATCAACAATATCAGAAAATATGGAAAATTCACAAATATGCAGAAATTAAACAACACACTTCTAAATAGCCAATGGATCAAAGAAGAAATCATAAGGGAAATAAAAAAATACTTTAAGAAGAATGAAAATGAAAATATAATTTTCTAAAATTATGGGATACAGCAAAAGTGGTGCTTGGAGAAAAATTTATAACTGTAAAGTATTTTTAAAGTACTTTTTAAAAAGTCTCAAAACAATAACCTAAATCTCCATCTCAGGAAACTAGAAAAAGAAGAGTAAACTAAACCAAAAGTTAGCAGAACAAAGACAATGATAAAGATTAGAATAGAAATAACTGAAATAAAGAATAGAAAAATAGAGAAAAATCAATGAGATCAAAAGTTGATTATTTTTAAAAAATCAACAAAATTGATTTTTGATTAAACTTTAGTCAGACTGATCAAGAAAAAAGAATGAATTCTCAAATAACTAAAATTAGGAATGAAAAAGGGAACATTTTTATTGATCTTAGAGAAATAAATAGGATTATAAGGGAATACCAAGAACAATTGTAGGACAACAACCAAATAACCTAGATGAAATGAACATATTTCTATAAAGATACATACTATGGGAACTGACTCAAGAAGAAATAGAAAATCTTAGTAAACCTATGATAAGTTAAGAGATTGAATTAGTAATCAAAAAACTTCCCAGGAAGAAAAGCCCAGGACCAACACAGGTGAATTCTACCAAATTTCTAAAGAAGATTTAGCACTCATCCTTTATAAACTCTTCCTCCCAACAAACAAACAAACACACAACAAAAAAACCAGAAGAGGAGGGAACACTTACCAACTCATTCTATGAGGCCTATATTTTCCTGATAACAAAATCAAAGATATCATAAGAAAACTAGAGACCCATATCCCTTATGAATACAGACTCAAAAATTCCCAACAAAAATACTAGCAAATGCAACCCAGCATCACAGAAAAGGGATGACACAACATGACCAAGTGGTATTTATCCTGAGAATGTAAGGTTGGTTTAACATACAACTACCAAGCAGTGTAATATATTGTCTTAATAAATTAAAGGACAAAACCCACATGATTATCTGCAGTGATGCAGAAAAAGCATTTGAAAAACAAATTCAACACCCTCTTGTGATAAAAACAACAGATTGGGAATAGAAGGAAACTTCCTGGATCTGATAAATGGCATCTGCAATAAATCCACATCTTATATTATACTTAACAGTGAAAACCTGAAATCTTTCCCATGAGATCAGTAACAAGATAAGGATACCTACTTTTGCCACTTTTATTCAACATCAAACTTCTATTCAACATATAATGAAATGAAGGTTCTAACCAGGAAAATTTGTCAAATAAAAAAAAGTGTTCCAGATTGGAAAGGAAGACCTAAAACTATTCTATTTGCAGATGGCTTGATCTTCTATTTTAAAAAACTCCTAAGGAATCCACTCAAACCCTGTTAAAGCTAATAAATAAGTTTAGCAGGCGTGTAGAACAAAAGCGTCAACATGCAATAATCAATTGTATTTCTATCACTAGCAAGGAACAATTTGAAAATGAAACTAAGAAAACAATTCCAGTTTTAATAGCATCAAAGAGAATAAAATACTTAGAAATCAGGTTAACAAAAGTAGTGCAAGACTTGAATACTGAAAACCACAAAATATCATGGAAATAAATTAAAGATCTAAATAAATGGAAGACATCCCATGTTCATGTATTGGAAGATTTAATCCTGTTAAGATGGCCGTACTCCCCAAGTTGATCTGCAGGTTCAATGTGCAACCCTACCTAATCCCAGAAACACAAAAAGTAACTCACAATGGATCAAAGACATAAATGTAAAGTCTAAAACTATAAATGTCTTAGAAGAAAATAATAGGTATAAATTTTCATGATCCTGGATTAAGCAATAGTTTTTTAGCTATAACACCAAAAGCACAATTAACCAAGGAAAAAATGGATACATTAGATTTCACTGAAATGAAACACTTTGGTGCTTCAAAGGACACTATCAAGAAAACGAATAGACAACACACAGAATGAAAAAAATTTTTTCAAAGAAAATACACAAATGGCTAATAATCACACTGAACATCATTAGTTAGTAGGGAAATAAATCATAACCACAATGAGATACCACTTTACACCCACTAGGGGAGCTATACTAAAAAAGATGGACAATGACAAGCATGGAAAAATTAGAACTCTCATACATCGCTGGTGGGAATGTAAAATGGCACAAAACTGCTTTGGGAAACAGTTTGGCAGTTTCTCAAAAGTTAAACGTAGAGTTATCGTCTGATGTAGTAATTCCAAACTTAGGTATATACCCAACAGAACTGAAAACATGTTTGCACAAAAACTTGTATACAAATGTTCACAGCAGCACTATTCATAACATGCCAAAGGTGAAAGCACCCAAATGTCCATCAACTGATGAATGGAAAAAACGAAATATGGTCTATCCATGCAATGGCACATTATCCAGCCATAAATAGGAATGAAGTTTTGATACACGGTGAACCTTGAAAACATTATGCTAAGAGAATGAAGCAGACACAAAAGGCCACATATTGTATGATTCCATTTATATGCAATGTCAAGAATAGCCAAATCCATAGAGACAGAAATCATATTTGTGGTTGCCAAGGGCTGGGGAAAGGGGAAAATGGGGAGTGACCGCTGATGGTTCCTTCAGGGTGACGAATATATTCTGGAGTTAGAAAGTGGTGATGGTTTCATGACCGTGTGAATATACTAAAAACAAATAAATTTGTACACTGAAAAGATGAATTTTATGGCATGTGAATTATATCTCAATAAAAATTCAGTATATACATTTCAGCAAAAGATAACAAAGACAATAGATTTATAAAAATGTTTGTAATTCAGATGGCAATTAAAGGGTTGATTTCTTTACTGTGCAGAAAATTATAAATCGACAAAAACACTAAATCACAACAGAGCAAATTATATCAAAATACAGTTCATAGAAGGGCATATGCAAATGGCATAAAATATTCTCAACTCACTGACAGTCATAGAAATCCAAATTAAAATAACAATGAGAGATCTTTTTGCACCCACTAGACTGGCAAAAATTAAAAAGAACTATCATATCTGTTGCTGGCAGGGATGCGGGGGAGTAAAGAGTGCTCTCATACATTGCTGGTTGGGATAGTCATGTAGTTACAGCTATTTTGGAAGATAGCAAGCGACATCTATTAATATTCAAAGTACATATATCCTTTGATCCAGCAAACCTAGTTCTGTGAATCTAAGTTATCTAAATAAAAATAGCAGCTTCTAAGGATACACACAGAAACACACATTCATATTGTTGCTGAATTGGCGACTGATGTTTATAGTGGCCCCAAACTGAATAGACTGTGGTACACTTACACTGCAGGATATTATGTGACCATAAAAAAGCATAAATTGGAAAACTACCAGAAGATTTAGAGGGAATTTCATGGATTTTATTGCATAAGAAAAGAAAGATACAGAAAGGTGTATATCATATAATCTTTTAGTAAAATACTTAGAGCAACATGTATGTGCATGTGTGTACATACATCTATATGATTATGCTTTTCATATACCTATAAACAGAGGGGAAAAGATCACTTTGGTGGTAGATACTTGAAGGGAAGTAAAAATGGGTGGTATAGAGATCTGCAGGGAGCTCCTGCAACAGCCCAGGAGAGACAAGATGAAAACCTCAGCTAAATCAATGTTGCAGCCCAGGAGACAGAGCACCTCCCAATGGTCCTACCGGGACTCCCTCTCTGGGACTTTCTTCTGGATGTCAGAGCTGCCATGTGCCTTTCCTCCTGTACACTGGGTGACAAGCCTGCTGGTCTCCGGCTCCATGGCTACGACTGCTGGATCGTTTGTCCCTAGAAGGCCAGTGTGGAATGAAAGTGACTGACAGCTTCTCCCCGTCCCAACCCTTGCCCCAGTCACCGTCCCAGGCATGTTCTCACATCCTTCTGATATTCTCCATGACTCTGGACTGTGGAACCCCAGAGAAACAGATAGGGTCTATAAGATACCCGTGATGATATCTTCATAGCTCTTTCCTAGTATTTATCCTTCGTCTTTACGGACAATAAAGAGACCCAGCTGTGACTTTCCTTTACTTCTGGCTTCTGCATGTTCTCTGTCTTTATCCTTTCTCTGGGAGTCAACCCCACTACTCACCTTCACTGTCCAGAGCTTCTGAGTTCTCCCAGAACTCCATGTGTTCCTTTATTCCAGTCCCACTCCTTTTCTTCAGACCTAGGCCAGAGATTGTCATGTTGGGGTGGGCTAGAATTCTATGGGGAAAGCCTTTCTAAATACACATGCCTGCCGGTCTCCCTCATGTGTCATTGATTCTGGAAAAATGAACTTTTTTTAAATGATAATATTAGGGTGTACTATATACTACCTCCATTTTACAGATTAGGAAACCAAGGACCAATGAGCTTAAGTGGCATTCCTAGGATCTTCTGGCTCCAGAGCATATAGTGTTTCTACTGCACTCCCAGCTTTGTATTATAGAATTCACCAAAGACTCTGAGGAGGTAACTTTACTTCTCAGAGGACCCTTTGGGAATCTAATCCCAATGGCTTTATTGTTCCTTTATTCCGCAATCACTGAGTTCTAATATGTGCCAGGCTCTGTAGCAGGTAGGCAGTTGGAGTGGGGTGGGGTGAAGATGTTGGTGGGGAGACGCGGAAATACACAGACGAACAAAACAGGGCATCTGCCTTTGACGCGCTCACAGCCAGTGGGTAGCTTTACAGGCTGGAGGAATTTGGAATTTATCCTACCTGGGAGCACCTGTGAAGGCTCCCAGGGAGCAAGTGTTTAAGACCCATTTAAAGTGAAGGGGTCTATTCAGATCTACCTGTTTTTAAAAAGGAGTAATCCTGTCTCTCCCTCTGAACTTGTAGAGCAACTTCCTTGGGACCCATCGTGTTTTACACTTAACTTGGGCACAACCCAAAGTAGAACCAAGTTACTATTTTCTCCATGGATTTCCGAAGGCGTTCCATGAACCAGGCTGCCCGAGTTTTGACAGCAGGACCTCAGGACGCTTCCCAGCCTCAGGCTGATAAAACAAATGCATGAACAAACACACAAAGTGAGTGGGTCTTTAAAGTGTTCTAAAGGAGTGAGTGAGATGTACAGGAAATAATAGGATTTCACTGGGAGAGGAAAAGAAACAGAGAGAATTCTGAACAAAATAGGGGGTGTGAGTAGGCGCAAGCATTCCAAATGCTCCAGGAAGAGACGGACATTTCTGATTTTGAAACAGAGAAAGTGGAGGCAGGGCCGGGGGTGAAGCTGAACTCATAGGTTGATCCGGATTGTAAAGATTCTTACGTGAGCTGGGGCTCCAGTAGGGGGAAATTGGGAGCTAAGGTAGATTTTTTTTAAGGTGAGTGGTTGCAAGATCAAAAAAATTATTTTTAATCATTTAACCATAACTTCCCAGTGGTTTTCCTACCTGGCAGGAACTTCTGTGATGTATTTGAAGAATGCCTGCAAGTGAAATCAGCCACAGAGAAACCCATGTCCGACATGGCCCACGCGGCCTGTCCCTTCAAAGCGGAGTGGAAGCCGAGGGAGGCATCCCGCGAGCGCAGGAGGCAGCCTGCAAAGCCCAGCGCTGTGAAGCTCCTGCCTTTCGGGCCCAGGGACTTCTGAGACTTCTGCTTTCCCTCTGTGCTTTCAACCTATAAAACCTGAGTCTTTGATCTAAAAGAAAAAAAAATGGATTCAGCCTCTAGGTTAATGCTGTTGGCTGAGTATTTCAGAGAGGCTGCCTGACTCAAGTATGAGCAGAGAAGAGGCAGCTGTGGGAATCAAGGCCATCCACTTAACCTGTGTGAACCGCAGTGTTCTCGTCTGCAACGGGGGGAAGTATCCCCTGTCCCACATTCCTGCCCAAGGAATGGACAAAGGAGGTCACACGAAGCAGGTCTCTTCATTGGATATCTGTTGCCACATTAATGACGCTGAACTAAACCCACAAATCCATGGTGGGCATACAAGAGCATGCATTGAATTAGCGTGTGAGTCTGGGCACAGCTGCTCTGGGTTCGGATGCTCTCAACTCTGCTTGCGATAGTGATTGTGCTCAGCTGCGGGTCATCTAAATGGCCCTGCTGATAAGGGTTGGGCTCGCCGTCATGCCTGGGAGTGGGCTAGCTGCTGCTGATCTCGGATGGCCACGGCTGAAACAATGGGATGCCTGGGCATGTCCTTCTAATGCAGATGGCATAGGGCAAGGCTGGATGGAAACGCACAGTGCTTATGTCACATCTAACATCCCAGTGGCCAAAACAAGCCACAGGGTTAAGCCCAGTGTCAGAATGAGATGGTGTGACAAAGTTACAATGGCATGAGGTGAGGAAGCAGGGAGTGCTGAAGAATTGGGCCATTTCTGCCATCTACCACAGCCCCTATAAACTGTGGGCCATGCAAATAAATGTACGGCGATATTACCATCCAAAGGCAATTTAATCAATGTATGCTTGTTGAATTGATTTACATGGGCATTGGCCTGTCTCAGACCTGATTACTTTCACAAGTGTTTTCCAATTACCCCATAGTTTTTCATAGCTAGAATAAAACTCCATTTAAAAACTATCTGTAAATTTTTCTTGGACAGCTGAGCTCTCTGCTTTCTCTCTGTCTGATATTAAAGTGTGAGGGTGGAGAGGGTGTGAGTGGTGATTTTCTGTTTCCATTTAGCTTAAGTCATCAGCGATAACTTTAACTTGGCAGTTTCATCAGGCCTCTTTCTAAATGTGCTGACATTTCAATTAAATGTCAGTGGCATCATTCTGTTTACCAGCTGGAAGATTTGTAATGGGAAATATTGGTAGTGCCAGCGACTAGAGATTTCCATTTGGTAAAATGCCAGCCAATGTCTTTTGTCTCCACTACCCCCGAGGGTCCTCTGCACATAGTTTCTGACAGGCTGATTGGCCCCTCAAGATGTCCCTGGTGCTCTAGGTCAGGAATTTTAAAACTGTTCCCTGAACTCTAATGGGGGGTGCTTTCAAAGTTAGGGTCTTTCTTTTAAATTTATTTTTTGTTTAGAGCTTAGAATAAAAGTTCTTCTGCCCTCCCATCTTAATTAAAGAATAGCCTGAGCTTTCAAGGCAGGCAATTAAAAAGTTATTAATTGCAACTACATATATATATGGATTTTAATTGAAGAAGCAAAAGAAAATAGTTATTCATTTCACAGACTATGGGAGTAAACTGCCAAAGTATAAACCCTAGCTCAGTTACTTGCTAGCTTGCTGTGTGACTTTGGGCTACTTATCTAGGTCTCTGGGCCTCTGTTTCCTCACCTGGGAATAATAGTATCTCATAGCTTTCTGAGGCTTAGATGAGTCAACATGTCAAAGCAGTCAGAGCAGTGCTGAAATACTATTCTCCATTATAATTATTATTATTATTTTGAGACAGTCTCACTCTGTTGCCCAGGCTAGAGTGCCGTGGCGTCAGCCTAGCTCACAGCAACCTCAAACTCCTGGGCTCAAGTGATCCTCCTGCCTCAGCCTCCGGAGTAGCTGGGACTACAGGCATGCGCCACCATGCCCGGCTAATTTTTTCTATGTATTTTTAGTTGTCCAGCTAATTTCTTTCTATTTTTAGTAGAGACGGGGGTCTCGCTCATGCTTAGGCTGGTCTCTAACTCCTGAGCTCAAATGATCTGCCTGCCTCGGCCTCCCAGAGTGCTTATTCTCCATTATTAATACAACATAGCCAAAACAAAATGCAGATAGAAGTCAGGTGCTGAAGCTGGTACCAAAAAATGCAGCTGTCATCCATGGTCCCTGACTTCATCTTTTTTGTTAAAACAGTCTCAGTATTGTCACTGATTGATTTTGTAAAAATTTCTGTTAGTTAGAAATTACTTTTAAACATACATAAAAAGTAACTACCATTTATCTGTTTGATATATATTGAGTTCTAGATGAGATTTCATCTGAGGAAAAACGTTCTGCTGCTTAAAAATTTCGAAAGCCACCGTTCTTAGCCATTTCACATGACTGTGAGTTGGGGGCTTTAACCAAAACTCAGATACTCAAATACTGATCCAGCTCCCAGCCTACGTGGGCCTGGAGCACAAATCCCAGGGTGAGTATTTAAACACAGAGCTGAAGTCATGCCACAGTAGCGTTTCCTCCAGCACGTCCAGTTGAACCGAGCAACTGTAAAAGCATTTGGTGACAATAAATAACCTCCTACGGAAAGAATAGATGCCTTGCTCTTTAACCAGGGCTGCAAATGGTGCCCTGAATGGTTGCTAAAGCGTGAGAAGCCCCTGAAGTATGCGTGGCTGTTACTGTCACTTCTATTAGGCCCAGCTCTCACAGTCTGGTTCAGCAGAAGTCACAAGTGCAGTAGCAGGACTCCAGGGGGAGCCCACGGCAGATCCCTGTCTCTTCGCTCCTGCTACTGTGTGGACAGAGTGCTGCAAATCAATTTGATCCAAGTTAAGAAGGGGCCTGGCAGGCCAGCAAGTGCAAACAAGGCAGTGACCACCCGCTGGGTCACTGTCTGCGGAGACCTGAGTACGAGGCCCTCCCTCTCCCTGCAAAGAAAGCCCTGAGCGGGGCTGCTCTCTCACTGAAGGAGCCTCAGGGGAGACTTAGGGGGAGCATTGCCAACTGCCAGGTGTGCTCAGTATAGCTCCCTACAGGGAGCAGACCTTCCCCATTTCACAGATGGGCACACTCAAGTCCCAGTGCCGCAGCTGGGCTTGGAATAAATGGTTTCTGACTCTAAATCCTTTATGTTTTTTACTCTGCCAGCTACTATCTGAACTGCTTCAAAGAAAAGCTGGCAAGAACTAGAAATTAATGCAAAGCTTGATTAATCTATATTATCATTATTTTGCCCAGGAAAACTTAAGGAGATAAAAATACATTTTCCCTTCGCTATTCCTATTGTGGGGAGTCACATGCTCCCATGCCATGGACTCCTATTCCATTTTAGTGGCTTTATGCTAATCTGCACAATGGAAGTGCTTTATTCTTATCATTTCTGTTGTGGTTGGCCATGCAGGTTGTTTTTACTTTTCACTGTACGGTATATGGCCGTAATAACCATCTTTGTGTTTAATGCCAAAATACCTTCATCGGTATACAAGGATATCATTTAATTTTACACTTTTTTTATCATAGCAAGGGAAAAAAAAAAGCTCAACTCTGAAAATGTAGAGGAATACAGACATTGGCCTTGCTCAGACACCTCCCTTGACTGAGCAGGAGGAGGGCGGTTCAGGGAAGGTCAGTACCAAATCAGGGAGGGGCTTGAATGACAAGTGAAGGAGATTTCACTTTTTTTCTGGAAAAATAAGGTGTTGCTAAAGAGTAGAGCAGAGTAACGTGCAAGCTGAGTGTGGGACTAAAAATCTGAGGCCGAAGGATACGAGGCAGGGATGGGTGTCAGGCCCTGGCTGCTGTAGTGATTACAGCTCTCTCGGCCTCTGTTTCCTTGTCTGTGAAATGACTAGAAAGCTTAGAGAACAGAAGACGAGTCCCAGCTTCAGAGCCAGATAGACCTTGGTGTAAATTCTAGCTTAGCTACTTATCCACTTATCCATCTGTACAATGGGGAGAATTTTACCTACCCCTAGGATTATGGCAATAACTACAATTATCAGGCTAAAGAAATGCTCCAATGGTTGGCACAAGCTCCGGTACAATAAGCTATAACCATTTTGTCCTCATCCATTGGATGGCCTGGAGATGGCCTAAGCTCTCTGCCATCTTAGAGGTGCTACGGTTCTATTATGTGATGAGAAAATGGTTTGGAAGAATGGGGGCCTAAAAATTAAATTACTGGTTAGTGGATTAATGGTTTAATCTATTTAAAAAAAAAATTCTCTCCTGGCAGAACCCAAAGGAAAATAATAGTTATTAAAGATCCAGACATTTCACGGAGGAAAAAAAATGATGTTGACTAGAGAGGTTTTCTTTAAAGTGTGTTTAATTCACATCTGGAAGGACATGAGGAATGCACCTTGAAATTCCTGGGTGATAAAGGATTAAAAATCAATAGTCTCTCTGCTTCAACTCTTTCAATTTTGTGTTCTTCCCCTTTCTGTAGAAAGGAGCACAGCCACAGAAGTAGTGATGCATCTGAGGGGACCTGGTGTGTTTTTTGCCAAGGAATATAGGAAAGTGTCCCCAAGTGCCATTGCTGAATCCAAAATCCACTGTGTCAATATGTGGCAGAAGTCACAGTGCGTTGTGACTTCCCACAGGCCTTGGGGAAGGGAAAACGCTAGAGCTGTGCTGTCCAATATGGCAAAAACTCAGCTCCTCGTCCACACTGGCCATGCTCCAACTGCTCCGTAGACGCACATGGCTAGTGGCTCCTACTCTGGACAGAGCAGGTATAGAACATTCCCATCGCTGCAGACAGCACTGGCCCACAGACTAATTTGCTGACCCAGAATTGGAGTCTCCAAATATTAGACAGCACAGAGGGATCTTGGAGATTGGCCAGTCTTGCTCCCAAACTAGACTGGGATGCAGAAGACCTAAGTACCAGTTCCAGCTCTGCCATAATTCATATATACCTCGGTCTCTCAACTAAGGCTCACAAGCCTTGATTTGCTCATCTATACAAATGGGTTTAATCATTTACTCAATCTGTCTGATAATTATTTTTTGAATATCTACTAAGTTTTGTCTGTGCTATACATTGTGGACAACAACTATAGGTTCTGCCAAATTTCTAGCTGATTGAAACACACCAGTGTGCACAGAGCGACCAGCAAGAATCACCCAGATCATGTGCGTTGAGGGCTTTCCGCTGGGCCTGGCACAGAGAAGGTGCTTCCTGTGCTGCTTACTGTGCTGTCAGAAACAACTGGAGATAAAGAGCTCCTTTCAGAGAACTCCTTGTGGGTTTTTCCTTCACTCTTTGCTGATCTTTCGTACATTTCTACAAGCTGAAAATGGCTTAGAGAATAAACCATTCAGAAATACAGAAGCTGTGTGTCCAGGCAAGAAGCTGGAAGCACACCCGGTAGATGTGGCCCTACTCCCAGGCCACCTCTGTGCCCGCCCACCCCTGGCCCAGGGAGGTTACTGACTCCAGACACAGGGGCTCCCACTCTGCTCAGGTGAGCCTGGAGTGTCTGCTCTGAGAGTCTGGAAGAACCGACTCCACGTTCCATCTCAGCCGTACAGCATCTCAGCCATGCTGGCATCACCTGTTTAGATAACACAGGTGCGGAGGTGGATGGAGCAAGGGAGGTCCAGGCAGGAGAGAAGACCCCCGCCAATCATGAGTCAGAGACCCTGGTACTGAGACCTCCTGCAGGAGTCAGCAGCACAGCCCATGAGGACCTTGCTTCAGAGACTGGGGTCTTTCTGGCCCTTCCTGCCTATGTCAGTGCTGTTTTTGTCTTGGTCGTGTGTGCGCCCAGGTGAGGACACAGCCCTGTGCTTCCAGAGCAGGGTTCTGGGCTAGAGCAGAGGGTCCCTTGAGTTCTTGTGTCAGCCCTGTCACTCACTTGGCTATGCGATCTTGGGCGAGGCAGCCGACCTCTCAGGTTCATGCATCAGCAAAATGACCACTATCCCTCTCTCGTGGGTATGCCTTTTAATGAGAATTAAAAGTTGAAAGCTAAAAGGAAATTGTTTACACAAATGAAAGCCAGGGCAACAGTATCGATATTTTGAGACTACATGGGCTGCTTTGGAGAACTGCAAATGCCTAGAGTAATAATACCCTATGTGAGAAATCTGTGTTTTCAGGACCACAAACAAAAAGCAAAGGGCAAGGACAAGCCTCTCAAATACTTCCTCTATCAGGAACCTGAAGCCTGCCCTAAACCTCGGCTTCCTTCCCAAGCCGTCTGTAACCACAGAATCTCAGGGACAGCCAGGTCTCAGCCTTCACCCGTGACCACACCCCATGACAGCATCTCTGCGCTTGAACCCGGCCAGTGGCTGAGCGCCCACTACCTCCTAAGTCCACCCATTTTACCTTTGAGCAGTCCTAGCTGTTAGAACAGCAGAATGAAAGCGATTCTTGCTGAGATTTGTCTCTAATCATTGTTACTGACTGGCTGGAAGACTAGTTAAGGAGGATTCTGAGGCTATGTCCAGGATCCGTGGTGGGAGTGATTGATTAGTTAGCTGTGTCTGCCACTGGTAGCCAAGGGGGCTGTGGTGGAACGGAGACAGCGCACCTGCCCGCCAGGGCTAGAAGCTCTTTTTTCTGTGAGTCAAATCTGCCCCTACTTACTGGTCCCTGTTTTTCCCTAGAGTGAACGTTGTTGGAGGTCTTGCCAAATAGCACTCCCCTTTCCTTCCTTCCCAGGGGAACCCGATATGGCTCAGGCTGCCGCTGCCACCATTCCCCGTGGACTCTCAGCAGACACTGAGCTGCCGCAGCTCCAGGTTCGGTCAGGATTAGTTTTAACCAACCATAGTAACCCCAGCCTCCTAACCACACCGAGTAATTCAGAAACGGGCAAGGAATCCAACTCCAGCCAGTGAGATGTGATCAGACATATTTGCCGAGGGCTTCTAAGATCTTTCCTTATTCTTTTGAGAGTTATGGGAGGATGTTCTTGCTTTCCTAGTGGAAGTGAACGAGAGACTGTGTAACCCGTATTGCTACTGGAGGTCGTCAGGAGCACCCTCGAGTAACCAATGTAGGAGAAGGCCAATGCTGTGCACAGCAGAGTGGAGGCATGGAAAGAACCGGAGACCTAGAGTATACCACCAAGCCCCGAGTCAACCGTCCACCTCTGGACCTCCAGTTATGCAAACTAGCACCTGCCCTAGTTGTTTAAACCAATTAGAGTTGGGTGTTCTGTTGTCTGCCCTAATGGATTCATTCCCCTTGAGCCATGCAGATGTAACAAGTCTGATTCATGTTGTGACTGATGTCTAGAGATGGCTGCCCTCTGCTCCTGTCTTCTTCAGGTTCAACTTCTTTTGTCCCTTCCAGTATTCCTCATACGAAACCGCTGGTATTAATTTAGCATTTTGGAGGCTCTCTTCTGTGTATGTTCAAACTTGTTTTAAGTCATTGCGTAACCCTTGGTAGCCTCTGTGCACATCTAGGTGTCCAGGGAGGCCAGCAGGAAAGCCGGCAGCGAGTGCGTGCTCTGTCTCCTGACGTTGTTCTGCGAACCCGAATGGCCGCGTGGGGTGTCTGTCTCCTCCCTTTGGCTGAGGCAGCCCCAGCCCGGTGGCTACCTCTCTTTCCTGGCTTCTGGGTAAATAACTCATGTTCTCGTCACTGCGTGTCACAGATAGAGAGTTTTCAGTGGGGTTCAATGTAATTGCCACCATCTATCACTTTAATAGCCTAATGAAGGTGAGATGTAATTAGAAAGGGTGTCAGTGGAATATGGAGTTTGTTTTACAATTATCTATACAGCCGGGGGGACCATCAGCACAGAACATTGCCTTTTAAAAGCCCAAGAAACATGTGGCAT
The DNA here is from genome assembly GCA_963574885.1 of Lepilemur ruficaudatus. Classification (NCBI taxonomy): domain Eukaryota; kingdom Metazoa; phylum Chordata; class Mammalia; order Primates; family Lepilemuridae; genus Lepilemur; species Lepilemur ruficaudatus. The sequence continues at coordinate 11,352 of CAUYRT010005089.1, read as the reverse complement.
AAATGTTCACCACTGAGCCACTTAAAGGACCCATAGTCAAATTCCACTGTGTTTTCTTTTAGCTTCTTTGAGTACTGGTGCAGCTTTATTTGGGCTCTGAATAAAGTTGCATAGAACTGAGTGTTTGTAAATCAAACCCTCATTTCTTACTGACTTACAGTAACATCACAGAGCTGTTTCTCTTTGCTTACACCACTTGAGTGTCCCTGGCTGCCCCCTAATTTGACGAGCAGTTAGTGATTTCTAAACGAACATTACCACTGTCCTGGAGTCACTAGGGAAAGGAACCTTTTGGTAGCACATTTCTTTCCTTCAATTGGAGAATTTCTCCTTGAAGTTTGTTCTTGTTTTTTATTTACTTTTTAATTGTAGTCAAATATACATAATGTGAAATCTACCATTTTAACCAGTTTAAGTGTGCAATTCAATGGCATTAAGTACACTGTTGTGAAACCATCACCACTATGCATTTCCAGAACTTTTCATCATGCCAAACAGCAATCTGTATCCATTAAACAATAACTCTCATTTTCCCCTAACCTCCATTCTACTTTCTGTCTCTATAAATTTGACTATGATAGGTAGTGATCTTAACGTGACTTCACGTAAGTGAAATCATACAATAATTGTCCTTTTGTGTCTGGTTTATTTCACTTAGCATAATGTCTTCAAGATTCATTCACGCTGTAGAATGCATCAGAATTTCCTTCCTTTTCAAGGCTGAATAATATTCCATTGTATGTACATACCACATTTTGTTTATCCATTCGTCCATCCATCAACAGACACTTTGATTGCTTCTATCTTTGGCTATTGTGAATAATGCTGCTATGAACATGATTACACAAATATCTGCTCAAGTCTTTACTTTTAATTCTTTGGGGTATATCCAGGAGTGGAACTGCTAGATCATGTATTAACTATGTCTAACTCTCTGGGGAATCCCAAACTATTTTCCACAAGGGCTGCACCATCCTACATTTCTATCAGCAATGTACTGGAGTTCTAATTTCTCCACATTCCTCACCAACACTTACTATTTTCCTTTTTTTTTTTTTTACAATAGCCATCCTGATGGGTGGGAAGTGCTATCTCATTGTGGTTTTGATTTGCATTCTCCCCTGGTTTTGAATATCCAAGTCCCTCGAGTAGAGCTTGCAGTCCTAGAACCCTGTGGCAGCAAGGCTGGTCGAGGCAGGGCAGATCTGATCAGGAGCCTCCCAGAGCCTCAGCTGCCTAGGATGTGAGCCAGGAATTGTCACTTCTCTATAAGTGATGGGTTAAAGCATCAGATTATACTCTAGTTGGGATAGGGGAGAAGGCCTTGGATGTGGGAACAAACAGATGTGACCCTCATCATTATCTTGTGATCCTGAGTCAGTCATTGAACCTCTCCAGATTTTAGTTTTCTCATCTGTAAAATGGGGACATGCTCTACTCAGATTGTTGAATACTCTGATGCTGTGGAAGCACCTGGCACTGTTTCAGCACACTGGGCCCTCAATAAACACCATCCAACTACAGCGTTGCTCATGATGTACCTTGACTTTTACTGGGTTCACACATGGACTCAGTTTGTCCATGTGTGAACCTATAAACCCCATGAGGGCACACAGACTGAATCACACGTGCCTCTCGATTCCACAGTAGCCTGGTGCAGCCTCCGCACCAGGAGTCTCTGTTAGTTAACAGACTTGTTACTCAGACTGTAGCTTTCAATCTAAGACCAAAAGAGGTAAAGTAACAGAAAGAAGGCCAGAGTACAAGTCAGCAGGATTAGCAAGATGGAACAGGACAAACAGCCTTAACAACATCAACCAAAGGCCCTAGACTTGAACAAGAACAGCAACTTACAAGTGGAGAGTACTCTGTGGTCAGCACCACATTTTCTTATATATTATCTCCACTAATAAACAAGCTGTGAGAAAGGGATTATTATCACTCTCACGTGCAAATGAGCACATCAAGGCTCAGAAAAGTTTAGAGACTTGCCTGAGGTCCAGAATCCAGAAACTGGCGGTGCCTGGACTTGAACATGGGTCTTCTGACCTCGGCTGCTTTGATGACAGTTCATTCTGAGCTCCTTGACTCCAACCCATTCCAGATTCTGGTTTGATAGCAGAAGACAAGCAACAGAGACCAACAGCCGCAAGAGCCTATTCTTTTACCTCCCTGACATCCAGAATTCCCCATCCGGGTACTTTACTGGATCGTCTGTTACCTTAATGTGGGAAGGTTTGCTGAATAGGAATGAGGATTCTCCCTGGTACTGTGTCTTCCATATTTTCCTGAACATTCATTCAACAAACACTGGTCAGAATCAAACCACAGGCCAGTTTCTCTGACTCAACAGTGGCACAGCCACCGTCCCTAACCACCTTCTCTCTCCCTGTGACCTGAGTTTGAATGTGGTTTATGCCACAGGAAGAAATCGGCGACAGACAGGCCACTGGATGGCTGACCCTCCCTTAGAAGATACTGTCAGTGGGAAGAACATTGGCACCAGATAACGATCGCTCGCTGCTAGATTAATGCCGGGGCTTGTCTCCTGATGGATGTTGTGCTGGAAAATAACAATTACTCAAGGGAGCTGTGTTGGAGCGCTGCGGGGCTCACCCTTGCCAAGGGGCACAGACACCCTTTTGGGAACTGAGAGCAGCCTTAGTTTAACCCCTCGTGTCCAGACTAGGGGGCGGGAGATGCTAAATGGCGGGGGGGGGGAGAGAGGAGGTTCCATCTCCATCTCCATCTCACTGCATGGCTCTGGGTGCTTTCTTGATTTGACTGTGCCTCAGTTTCTCTAGCCTGTGTTATAGTGGTTGTCACCTGCAACCCCAGGCTGTCTTAAGGGTTTGGAAAATACTTGAAACCAACATTAGGATGTCAAATGGTGCTTCTGATGCTGGTAACGTGCCCCCCTCAGTTCTGCTTTCATGGCTGGGCTGGCAGTGGGGCCAGGAGAGTTGGAAGGAGAGAGCAGGGGATGCGACGGGGCATGAAATGGGTGATAAGAGCTCCCCACATGTGAGGACAGTGATGGCAAAGTAGCCCTCATCATAACTCTGAGCCCAGTTTTCCTTCCTGGGCAAAAAACCACAGGATTTAGAATCAGATGGATCCAGATTCAAATCCCAGCTCACCACCATTAGCCATGGGATTGTAAGCCGGGTGATCCTGCCGAGTTTCAATTTCCTGATTTGACAATGAGAATGCGACTCTGTCCATGCCTGAGTTATTGCAGTACCCTCCTAACTGGCCTCCGGCTTTCTCCTTAACCTCCCTCAGTCGAAGCAGAGTGACCCATCAAACGCAGGCCAGCTCGTGGGACTCCCGTGCATAACCGCTGTGGCTTCCCGTCTCATAGAGCCAAAGCCCAAGTCTATAATGGCCTAAAAGGCCTCCCAGGACCAGGCCTCCTGTTCCCTCTCTGACCTCATCTCCTTCCACTCTGCTTACTCCACTCAGCCCCCTGGGCCCCTCCCTGAGGCTCAGTGTCTTTGCACAGACTGTTCCCTCTGCCTGAAGCACGCTTTGCCCAATATTTGCATCACACGCTCCTCATTTCCTTCGAGTGTCTGCCTGAACACTGTCTTAAGGAAGCCCGCCCTCGCCGGCCTTTCGACAACTGCACGCTGAACCCACTCCCACCCTCCCAGTTCCTCCTGCCTCGCTGGATTTTTCTTTGGCGTCCCCCATACCAGACACTCAAATCCTACGAGACGCTCACCATTCATGACTTCGTTATGAGTACTGCCTGTCTCTCCTCACCCAACGTTTGACTACATAAGGGTGGGGATTCTTGTCGGTTTTATTCAATTGTGTCGCCCCAGTACCTAGAAAATTGCCTGGCACACAAATCAGGGGCCACATTTAAAGCATAATAATGTTTTGTGAGCAAAAATTAGAAAATAAGACAGCAAAAACCATAAAAATCATCCATAATATCACTACCCAAAGTTAGATGTGGTCAGAATTTCAGTGTGGATTCTTTCAGGCTTTTATTCTCTCTATAAAAAATATATATAACTCTATTTAATCCAAGTGGATCTGTTACGTAAATGTTATCAATCAATTTGGGTTTTTTTTTCAAAAACCTGTATTATGGATATTTTTTCATGTCATTGCATTCAGATTGACTTCATCCTTTTCAGTGGTTACATAGTACTCCACCGTATGATGGGCCATGACCTCCTTAATGAACTAAGTTTATCTCCAGTTTTTCACCATTGAAGATAATGCCGCAATGACCATCTTTGTACCTATTATACTATTTCTGTGGGATAGAAGCCTAGAAGTGGATGTTCTGGATTGAAAAGCATCCACATTTTAATCCCTGGTTAAGAAATCTCATTGTTCACAGTGGTTCCTTGAAATTACCTGGGCCAGTGAACGATGCTTCTCTCCAATCTCATCATCTATGTGGAATTTTTCTATACCGTATCTTTCTTCTGTTTGAGGAGGAGGCAAACACTTCAGCCTGAGAACATGAGTTTAGAACATTTTTGCTGTAATCTTAAATAATGAACCTAACAACTGCTCCACAGCACACTAGGATTCTAGCGGGAAAGTGCCCTTTGTAAGTGTTGCGCTCTTTTGCATATAAACATGCAGGGTTCATTGCTCATAGAACAATGTAAACCGTAAGTTTTTTACCTATGCCTTTTATCTAGTTGGGGAAGTTAATCATGAATGGCCATTGCATTCTGTCAAATATTTTTTCTGCCATCCACTGGGATGATCATATTATTTTTCTTCTTTATTCTGTTAATGTGGTGATTGACATTGATTTTCAAAGGTTGGAACAACCTTAAATTCCTGGGAAAAACCCCACTTAGCCAAGATAGATTATCTTTTTGCTGGATTTGCTTTGCTAATATTTCTTTATGATTTTTATATCCATGTGCATGAGGGATGTTGGTCTATAATTTTATTTTCCAGTAAAGACTTTTTCAGATTTTTGTACCAGACTTATGGTGACCTTATAAACTGCAGTGGAACGTGTTCCCTCCTCCTCTATTTATTTAGATACGATTGGCATTATGTGTTCCTCAGATTTGATAAAATTCAACAGTGAAACCACCTGGACTGAGAATTTTTTGTGTGAGGTTTTTATGTTTGTATCAAATTTGGGAAATATTCAGCCATTGTTTCTTCAAATATTTTTTCTGCCTCTTTCTTTTTATCCTTTTCTGCATTTCATTTACACATGCTGTGTTATGTTTCATTACTTTATATTATCCTATAGATTTCAGAGGCTCTGTTAATATTTTTTAATATTTTTCTCTCTGTTCTTTAGCATGGATAATTTCTGTTGATCTAACTTCAAGTTTGCTAACCCTTTTTTATGTCATCTACAATCTTCTATTATGCCCAACCAGTAAGTTTTTCATTTCAATTATTATGTATTTTTATTGTGGATATTCCATTTTTTTTCTTTCAAATGGTCCTCTTTTCTCTGCTGAGGTTTCATAGCTTTTCATTTATTATCTGTATATTTTCTTTCAAGTCCTTGTCCAGATTTACAATAATTGTTTTAAGTCCTTTTCTGCTATTCCAACAACTGGCGTCAGTTTCTATTGCCTGTTTTTTCTATTGAGTATGTGTCACAATTCCTGTTTCTTCATGTCTAAAACATTTTAACTTTATCCCAGATACTGTGGATGACATGCTGTAGAAACTCTGGTTTGATATCTTGCTTTCTAGTGTATTGCATTTTGTTGCAGCAGGTAGTTAACATGACTCAACTCAAATTCCAACCCGTCTTGCCCGAAGGGGATATCAGCTGATTTCACCTCTCAGTTCTTTTAACTTTCTAGGTGGGCTTCTTGGAGTCTCCCACACACATGTACACTTTTGAGTTAATTAAAAATTTGGGCAGAATTTATAAGAATATTTTGGGTCTCCACCTTTTGTGACTTCCTCTTTTCTAAAATTTCTCAATTCCCACCTATTTTGGCAGGCCTGGAGTCTGTTCTTTGCTTCCTCAGGCTTGTGAGTTTGTGGTTTCTCATTGAGTTACCTTCTCTCTATGTGGTGTATCCTAGGCTGCAGGTGAAGGGAGGTGCTATCAGGCGAAAAGCTACATAAGTGTGACTCTCACCAGCACAGTTTCCTTCCTCCAAGGTTTAATTATCCAGTTGCTGCCTACTATTAATCACTTTTCAGTGCCTTCAGGGAGTTGTGGTTTGCTTGCCCAGAGTTCATAATTCTACCTGAAGAATGGTTAGTCTAGAACAAGCTACCCTACCATTGCTGAAAGCAAACACCTTTCAGTAAGTAACATCATTAGTATTTTTCTCTTCTTTTGTGAATTCTTTTCTTATTCAGATTTTTAAATTAATTAATTAATTAATTTTGAGAAAGAGTCTTGCTCGGTCACCCCTGGTAGCATGCAGTGGCATCATCATAGCTCACTGCAACTCAAACTCCTAGGCTCAAGGGATCCTCCTGCCTCAGCCTCCCGAGTAGCTGGGACTACAGGTGTGCACCACCATGCCTGGCTAATTTTTCTATTTTTTTGTAGAGATGGAGTCTCACTCTTGCTCAGGCTGTCAGATTTTCTTATTACTTTATACACTGTGCCTGATGAGCTCATTTCTACATCTATTCTGATCACAACCTATTTGAACTGGCTAGTAAAATAGCTTCAATTTCACACTTGAAACAGACATAGAGAATAGCCTCAGAGAACATTTGCAGATGGATCAAAGACAAATATAAATGTGGAGTTAAAAATCACTTCCAGGTGGTATCTACCTACACATTATTGTGTAAGCCTCCATATTTAGAACTCATAGTGTCCTCATTGCTGGGTACACATGACACAACCATCCCTGTCCCCGGACCAATTCACCTAGACTATTTTTCCCACTGTAATGTTCTATCCACTATTTTAGCCCAAACAGACTTTACTCACCATGGTGCATGTAGAACAAGGATCGTGGCTAGAGAGTCAGGAGACCCGGATTTTAATTCGGGCTCTTCCACATCATAGTCCATTTATAGAAATCAGTTCCTCCCACTTTAAAATAGTCACAATAACAGAGCATTGTGCTGCGAATAGAATGAAGGAAATGAAAATGTCTAGCATAACATGTGGCACACAAGAAGAGCCCAGAAAAAATTGAGTCTGAATTCTTTCTTGCAGTCTGAACTATCCAAAAGTGGAGGACAGAAGTGAGGGATTCTCGGCTGCAGGTGCGGCAGAACATGCGCTGGAGGGGGTGTGACCGTGGTGGGGGTAGCAGCCCTGCGCAGATACATGACAGGGAAGGGGAGCAGGGAATTTGGGGCTTGCCTGCAGAGGCAGCTCCAAGGGTAGGGAGCTGGACCATCCTCACCTTTTGTCTTCCTGCCAGGAGTTTAAATATCTCCCCCACCCCAGACTGGTCCCTTGTGTGTTATCACGGGAGCACGGAGATACGGTTCTTCTCTACTGTCTCCACCTCTCTCAGCTGCAGAGGATAATCACACCCACCCCCCGCCGGCCCTTCAGAGCAGACAGAGCGAGAATCTGGACTCCCAGACACTTGGCAACAAAGCCCCAGTCTGTGGGCACCACAGAGTTGGGCCGAAATGCCCCATTCCCTCACAGGGGACACCAGTCTTAATGCAGTCTTTGCTCTGAACCTGGAAGAGATGAGGGCACCCTCAGAGCTGGGGAGAAGGCAAGGCAGAGAACAATGCAAAACGTTAGCAAAGGGCCTGTGGTGAGCTCTAACCCCAGTCATTGCTTTGGCGCCTTTGCCTGGCTTCCTCTACAGCCCTGGCGCACTGCCAGACACCGAACTGCGCAGAGACACCCGTGTGCAGTAAGAGCCTCTAGCTGAGCGGAGGTGTCAGGCAGCCACGGGCTTGAGGGAGGAGTCCCCGCCTAGGTCAGGGGCTTGGGGCTCAGCTCTGTCTAATCCCAAGCAAAGCACTTCACACCCTGAGCCTCTGTGATGAAAGGCCTCTGGGGGCTTCAGAATCCCCCACCTGAGCGGACTTCTCAATGGCTTAATTAATGTGTCTCAATCTTTTCTTTTTCCCTTAACTCTCCAGTATGTCCTGGCACATAGTACACCCTTAATAAATTCTGGTTAAATGAAATGTTGATTGAAGGTTAAGATTTTTTAAACATGACAACAGTAAAGTTAAGTACTACACAAAAGAGAGGGGCCAGACAGATGTGCCTTTGGGGCCCCTTTAAATTGTCCTTAACGAATCGATTGTCTTCTGCCCTCTGCCTTCTCAACTGGATTTATCCTTACTAACAAACTCTTCCTCCCATCAGAGGCTAAACTGGAAAGTTGCTCATTGTTCTTGAACACCTTCGAATAATGTTTCAAGTACATTTAATACACTAGAGGGAAAGGTGTATTTAGAGAAGAAGATGGATTTTATGCATAATAGGCCTAGGCTTGTAAATTGCTTGTATTTTTTTTTTAAAAAATGGTTTCTCTAGTATTATATAATTTTTGAGTGCAAAAGATACACGTTTACATAAATTCTTTAAACTCTTGCCACGGTCCATGGTGACGCCTTTGTGTGAAATCTTCTGCGCCCCTCATTTTAGGGCTTCTCTGCAGCATGTGGCACCATTAAACACTCTTCCCGTAATTCCCTCCTCTTGCAGCTTCCACGATTATTTCTGATTCTCCTTCTTCCGCTTGAATTACTCCTTTTATTTTTTATCTCGGTCTGTCTGTGCTGTGTCTGTTTCCTCCTCCCAGCCCTGAAAGGCTGGCATCCCCTGGGGTTGCTTCCTTGCCTTGCTTCTCTCCCGGGAGGGTCTCTCTCTGCACTGGCCTGACACACGCCTGTGACTTCCAGATCTTTCTCTCCAGCTCTCGCCTCTTTCTGGGGCTCCAGGTTCAAATTCCCAACCTCCTGGGACAGCTCCAGCTGGATTCTTATTGTGGCCTGAAATTAAATTTGTCCGATAAAAATACATTTGCTTTTCTTCTCAACCCCCGTCACCTCCTGGCCTACCTGTATTCCTTGTTGCTGTTTGAGGTTTCCCCACCGATGCAGGCCTCCTGGAGCGCTCTCTGAGGCTGCCTGCCCATTCATCTCTAGTCTCCAGATCAACTACAGTCCTCCTATGGATTGTCCTTGGGAATGCTTCTGATCCTGGCTTCCTTCCCCATGGCCATCAGCCTTGCCCTAATTCAAACCCTTGCCCTAATTCAAACCCTTGAGTTTTTTTTTCTCTTGCAAGAACATTATGAAAACTCAGCCTCCTTCCTCTCCACTCTGTCCTCCATACCCGGGTGCATATTGTTGTTTTACTGGCTGCACCTGCTGCTAGGATTGTTGTCCTTCCCCTGGCCACATGGGCGGACTCGGGGAGCCAAAGGACCAGCAGGTGGCTGGGACAACACCTCCCACACACCCCTCTACCCATCAGACTGCACCTCCCTTCCCCTGCTGGGAGGTGGGATGAGTGCGTAGCCTGTGCTCACGCTGGCCTAGATGTGGCAGGCTGGGGGGTGACAGGAAAGTCTCCTTTAATTATTCTCATTCCCTCTGTAAGCTCCCACTCAGTTGGAAGTAAAAAGTCAGTTTTTAGATCTAAGCTTCTGAATTAGGACTTTAAGGAAAATTTTTTATTAAGGAAAATTACAAACACATATGGAAATGAAAAGCCTAATAAGCCCTGGTGAGCCTTCAACCAGCTTCCGCAAGTCTTACCTCAGGGCCCATCTCCTCTCTTCTCTGCCCCATGAACTTCCCCTCCCCCACTTTGGGTATTTGGAAGCAAATACCAGCAGCTCAGACGCAATATCTCAGTTTTCACTGAGCTGAAGTCCCAGGGCCACAGTCCTTTGCTAAGCCACAGCCTTGGTGCCCAGGCATGTGTCTTTTCAGCACCTCCCAGTCTGGCAGCTCTTGGGGACAGAGCTCCACATGGGACCTTTGAGTCAGCCTGTGGCTAATCATAGTTCTTGTCATCCATGAGTGGCAACACCCCCTCTCCATGGCAGCTAAGAGAAGTAGTTGGGGGCTGCCAGCCTGGCATCCCTGCACTTTGCCAGGTCCCCCCAGCCAAGCCCCATAGCTGCCCCCTGCTGGAGGGCGATGGGGCAGCCAGCAAAGCACCCCCCCACCCATCAGGGCGCTCATCAGAATTCCTCCTACCAATGCCAGGACCCATTCCTGAGCCTGAGGAGGGGCGGAGGAAGGAGTAGCAGCAGAACGAACACAGGGGAAGAACCCAGATGCTTGAGAGTTAAAGTGGAAAATATGCTGTCTGGGTACCTAGGGACCTTTTGGGGGGCCCAACAGTGCACTTGGAGGCTAGAACAAGGGTGGCCAAGCCATAGGTGGCGTAGCAAGGGGATAGATATTGCGTCTGAGCTGCTGGAAGAGAAAGGGTGTCAGGCCAGAAGCCACAGTGAATGGCTTATTTATGCAGGGCCTCTGTGTAGCCTTATTTTGTAATCAAAAGCACTTGCAGGGCTCTGGGCTCAAGATACAAATTTGCATATTGCTTTACATAAGTCAGCATATGGAGTTCACTCACCCCTAACACCAAGAAAGGGAAATTAAATTCAATTAGATTAATTAGTACAACTGATTGCAAATTGTTTTCAGACCAAATATTAAGGGTGCTGCACGCAGGAAATACAGAACAGATTTTTTAATTGGGAGGGGGTAAGCGGGGAGGGAGGCAGCTTGGGCAGCCCGGGGTGGTCTGCTAGAGAGGAGCGGGGGAGGAGGAGGAGGGTGCATGCATTTCTAGAGGATATTTTAGTCTCCCGCCCCCACTGCCCCCATCCCATCCCTCCCTGGTTACAAGCTGCTTCTGGGCAGAGGCTGATTGATCTGGAAGGTGACAAAGCTTAGGTTTTGGGCCACTTTCTGGCATGGGTCTCTTCCAAAGCTCAATATTCAATTTTGCATTTGTCAATTTTAAGTGAGCCCTCCCCCTCCAAAGTGCCCAAGTTTGAGGCCCCTAAAAGCCTATATCTGCCTTGCTACCCTCCCATCACTCCCTTTCTTCTCTCACCTTCCTCCTTAGCAGTTTCACTTCTCCTCATTGCTGCCTTGTTTGTTGCAATTCAGGGGTGGAGGAAAGGGCTCAGGGGAAGGGAGGTTTGGGGGGAGCATGCTGGGGACAGGTGCTCCTTCCCCTGCCCCACAGAGCTGGGGGTCCCAGGGGCACAGGCCTGGCCCTGTCCCCTGATCCAATCCTGACACCCAGCCAGACACGGTGGTAGCCTCTACCTTAGACCCCAGGTCAGGAGTGAGGCTACCCACCCTTATCAGGTGTCTGCCCTGGTCCCATCTGTGGGGGCCTGTGTGATGCTTGGGTCATGAAGACGAGTGTCTGCCATCCATCCTGAGTGGGCTTCCAGGGCCTGTGCT
>CAUYRT010005085.1:0-19731 GCA_963574885.1 Lepilemur ruficaudatus | reverse complement strand
AATTTCTTTCTATTTTTTAGTAGAGACGGGGTCTCGCTCTTGCTCAGGCTGGTTTTGAACTCCTCACCTTGAGCGATCCACTTGCTTCGGCCTCCCAGAGTGCTAGGATTACAGGCATGAGCCACCGCGCCCAGCCCGGGCTGTAAGATCTTGCTGAGACGTCTTAGTGTGTGACTTTGGTAAGTTCTGCAGTTCCAAGTTCAGGCCTCTCCACCTTGATGGCCTCCTGCCTGGATCTCCGCTCCAGACTCCCTGTGAGAACCTCCTGTTGCCTCCCTTCCCCGTTTGGACCCTCCAGATACCAAGGCCTGGACACTCTCGGTGCCACCCTCCTCCTCCCTGGCCTTGCCCTGTCAGCAACAATCTGCCATGGCATTAGTCTTTCCAGCTTGAGACCTGGTCCTACCATCCTCCTCTGCTCCCCACCAGCCAGGGCGCTGCCGGGTGCTGCCTGACGCTGGAGCCCGCGCAGGTACTGAGGGTCACACCCACTTCCAAACCTTCCTTTTTGCTGTTTCCCCAGTCCCTGCCTCTGCTGGGACTTCCCCACTTCTCCGCTCCTCGACTGGGACTCCACAGCGCTAGACAGAGTAGTCTTCTTCCTCAGTCACCATTGGATCATGCCTCCAACACTTGTAATGACTGCCAGTGCCCTCAGAAGAAATCCTGATTCAGCCTGAACTCACCCCACCCCACTCCGTCTCCACCCTGCACCCCAACACCCTGCTCCACTGTATGGCAACACGTGTCCTGCCCCTCTCCTGGGCCGCTCCCTTCCCCAAACCACACCTCCACTATATTAATTTTCTATTGCTACTGTAACAAATTCCCACAAACTCTGTGGCTTAAAACAAAACAAACTTATTCTTTCAGAGTTCTGGAGGCCAGAAGTTTGAAATCAGTTTCACTGGCCCAAGGTCAAAGTGCTGGCCAGCCTGGCTCCTTCTAGAGGCTCTGGGAGACAACCTTGGCTTCCAGGGGCACCTGGATTCCATGGCCTGTGGTCCTTTCCTCCTTCTTCAAAGCACATCACTACAGTCTCTGCTCCTGGTCACACAGTCAAATCTTCTTCCACCCTGTCTTATAAGGACCCTTGTGATTACATTTAGGGCTGCCTGATAATCCAGGATAACCTCTCACCTCAAGATCCTTAATTTAATCACAACTGCAATATGCCATTTGCCACTAAGGCAACATTCTCAGGATCTGGTGATAGGAGACAGATATCTTGGAGGGCCATTATTCAGCCTACCATACCCACCCATGTGTCCTCCAAGCTCTGCCCAAGAAGTCATTGTTCTCCTCCGAAAGGGCTCCCAGGTCCCCAGGGCTCTCTTCAGGCTGCTCCTTTGTTCTCCTGAAGCTCGGTCAGACTCTCTACTGTGCACGCAGGACCCTGGATTGCAACCGCCTTGTCACCTCCTTGCTCTCGACCTTTAAGCAGTTTGAGGGCTGGGATCTCGTCCACCCGCCCTCTTCCTCTCAGTATCCCCGAAGTCTGGCACACTACACGTGCTCAACACACGTTTGCAGGGAGGAAGGTGCTCCTTTTGGCTGACAACTCCCAGATGAAAAGGGCACAAAGGTCTCCTATTCAAGGTGCTACAGGTGTCTGAAGAAAGAAGGGCTATAGTGAGGTGTGCTGGGTGGACCAGGTCACATTATGCCTTGGGAGCACGTCCCTCATGTTTGAACTCTAGAGCTTTATGGATGGTGTACAACAGCCAGCCAACCCGAGAGCTCAGAGCTCAGTGTTCTTCTGGTCACCCTGACCCCAGGGACATAGCCCTAGGGGACAAGTGCGCAGAGTCCAATTCAGTGCACCTTGGAGAAGGTCTGTGACTGGCTCCCTTAGACATTGATTAACCTTCCAGGGAAACACAATCTTAGGCAAATGCCATGGGCCTATCAGGGAAGATATAAACATAAGCAAACATTAACCTAGACCCGCAGGTTTACAGCCCTCGGCTGCCCCTGGGCACACTGGCTGTGCCTGCTCGCCCCGAGGTCCAGGTAGCTGCTTGGTTGAAAAGAATGAAACTCATAGTCACGTGCTTTCAATTTATGCCAACAGATATGGGAACATGACCCTGGAATGTGGACTTATGCATCACCAAGGTTTATGAATCGGCAAGAAACACAAACACACATTACCTCCCAAGGCTGTATCACAAGCTGCGTGTGTTTATCTCTGACAAGGCTAACCTAGTTTTAATTATTTATGCTCAAACTTCTCAGCCACTAAAAATGTCCTGCAGCAGAGGGTACAAAGGGAAAGACGCCTTGGTAACCCGAGACCTTGCTGCAGCAGGGTTTCTGCCCTTAACCCTTGCTGGCTGCAAGCTCAGACTGTTTACTCTTCCTGTGTGGTCGAGGAAGAGTGGGTGGGAGAGGTTTCCGTGAGTGCTGTTGGAGGGTTAAGGGTGGCACAAGGCTGGGGAGTCGAGCAAACCCTCACAGAGCATACACCTCTTTGACACTGCACGTGCGAGGGCCCCACAGGACTGAGCGGCTACCCACCCCATGAAGCCCATCATGCCACTCCCTCGGGTGTCTGGGTGCTGGTGGCTGGACACGCTGGAACTCACAGTCATAGCACTGGTCCTACTGCAAGCACCAACAGCTTCGTTCTAAGATGGTCCCTCAGCTGACAGTCCCTTTCTACAGCCTTTGACCCGTTTTATGCAGTTCAGAGGACGTTCTCTCTCCATATCTTCCCAAGAAGCTCCCTCCCCCCTTGGCTTTCCTCCCTCTCTCCCCCCTGCTCTGCATCTTAACACTCCTCCTTCACTCTGTCACCTCCTCCACATGGAGTCCTGTGCCCACAGCACCCTGGGCAAGGGAGCTAGACTGCCACCCAGGGGGATCTTGGAATGGAAGAACTGTGCATGATTCTGGCATGTCACGTAACTATCGTCCATTATACAAGTTGGATTTCTTTTCCCATCATCACCCCTGGCTTGACATAGTTAGCCACGGTCATAGTTAAGAGAACCAATTTTGGGACCAGACAGGCCTGGATTAGTGCTGGCTCTGTTATTCATACACCGTATGCCCTGGAGCAAGCAAGTCTACCTTACTCCTTCTTAGTTCCGTCTGTAAAATGAAATAACAGTGATACCCCCCTCACAGGGTCGAGATGAGAAAGAAAGGAGATCTTGCATATAAAAGGCTTAACAATTCCCTGTATGTATAGCAAGGGATCAATAAACATGAGCTGTTGTGATTGACAATGATGGGATCGTGGATAATGTAAAAACAACATATAGAAGCTTTGGCTTGAGAATGCTGGTGAATCAACCATTGTGTTATCTCTACCTTGGTATTCAGGGTAGGTGAAGTTCAGTGGAAACCTTTCCCACGGGCACATGGGAGGTCTGATAGGGACGGAATTCTGAAATCCCACCTCCAAATACCTTCTGGATCCATCCCTACGAGAGTGAGGAGCATCATATCTTAATCCTGCATTATTTTCATTGAGAATCTGGCCCAGAGAAAAGTATTTCAACAGGAACTGTCACAAGTAGGTTTGGCATAATGGAGGGGCCAGGCCATCCAGCTTCATAGTACAGTCTGAGAAAAATAGCAAATGATCCAGGGATAGCTTTAACTCACCAATCCGGCGGCCCAGTGGGGTCAGAAGCTGACCTTGCAGATATCAGGCCAGACCTTAAAGAAGAAACTACTGGGGCTAAAGTAACCACAAACAGATCCAACTGGTTTTTGTGGTGGCTAATGTTTGTTTAACATCGTGTCCAGATGTCTAGATTGGGAGATGTGTATCGTTAGCATCGAAGAGTGTTTATAAAATTCTTAGTTGAACTCCACACGGGGTTAGATACTGGGATAAATCAAACTGAAACCAAATTGTAGGCCCCACACCTGTAAGAAAGGGCTGGTGCCTGTCCCAGTTTTCAAAAAAGTGGTCAAGAAACCAAAATAAGGAAATTAGATGAGCAAGAAGGACTTGCTTGTTGTCCTCAGCTGTTTTCCAACTCCAGGAAAAATTCTATGTCATGGACATGACCAAGTAATCAGGGGCTTGATTAAGATCTGGTTTAGGGGAGTCTCATACAGTGAGAAAGCCCCTCCTGGAAACACTTGGCACATTTCGACCGCTGGGCGTTTAATGACGTCCTCTGCTTGGCAGCCCGTTTTGAGGGTGCAAAGTGAGCGTTCCACCTCCAAAACAACTGCCTTGATTCTGCTGGGTTATTTTTCCTGGGCTTTCTATGACTTAGGCATTAATATCCTCTATTGGGGGATGACTTCCTGTTCTGGCAAAGAAGCAGAAATGGTTTTAATGGTTTTTGGGTTGTTTTACTCTGTTGTTAGCTATAACCTCAGGTTTATATTTTTAGCTTTGACTTTGGATAACAGGATAGAACACAAGTAGATCAGGCCAAGAGATTCAATATAGAAGCTTCCCTTTCCCGGGGGATGCTCTCAATATATTGTCTTACCAAGGGAACCTTTTATGAATGTCATCCTTGTGAAACAAGAAGGAAGTAAAGACTTTCAGACAGAAACCTCCATCTGCTGACTTAATGTCCACAAAGTCCAGCTTACACCTGAGCCTCAGAACAATGACAAAAAGTTTCTACACAAGCATGCTAGTATGTTTGAAGCATCTGAAAAAGGCTACCAGCACGGCCACTCCACAGACGCTGGTTAGTCCCCATTTCTTCCAAAAGAAATCTCTGCCACCTGCCTTGCCAGCAAAATGGGTTCCGTGATGTCCTTCCTTCCTTCCAAGTCATAGTCTACACCACAGGTAACTTGACTGGGGACCCCAGCTCGTCAATCTGTGCTGTAATGGCAGGGGAGTTTGCGAACTGGTTTTCCTCGTTTCTTCCTGGTGACAGTAAGACTCCTAAAGCTGAAATTTCCCAAATAGAGCAAAGGTGAGTTTGAATTTGCTGGACAGCCAGGAAACATGGCAATTGTCTATTTTACTCAACCCCGTAGCTAGCCCCAAGACCAACACGAACCGTCCACTCATGTTAAGCACAATACCAACGGCTACAACATTCTCCTGCCTAGCACAATCCAGCTCTCCCTGATGAGAGCTAAAAAGAGTCCTCTTCTGCCTGAAATGGGGCTAACTGAAACTCAAACTCAAACAGTAGTGGGACACAGTTCCGGGCAGGGGTCTATAAAGCACAGCAGCTATGGCCAGCCGCATGGGGCTCAACAATGGCACCATGATGCCCATCCTGGGGCTGGGCACCTGGAAGTCCCCTCCAGGCCAGGTGGCCCAGGCTGGGAACATAACAACTGACATCAGATACTGCCACATCGACTGTGCCTACATGTGCCAGAAGGAGAACGAGGCGGGATGGCCACCCAGGAGAAGCTCAGCAGCAGGTGGCAAGGAGTGAGGAGTTTGCAAGCCGTGATGTACACACCTTGAGAAGGTTCTGGTGGAAGGAGCCTTCCAGAATGCACTCAGTGACCTGCAGCTGGACTACTTGGACCTCTACCTTATTCGCTGACCAATGGGCTTTAAGCCTGGGAAGGAATTTTTCCCATTGGGCAAGGCAGGCAACGTGGTTCCCAGTGACACAGATATTTTGGACACATGGATGGCCATGGAAGAGCTGGTGGATGAAGGGCTGGTGGGAGCTCTTGGCATCTCCAACTTCAACCACCTCCAAATCAAGAGGATCTTAAAGAAACCTGGCTTAAAGTATAAGCTGGCAGTTAACTAGACCGAGTGCCATCCGTACCTAACTCAGAAGTTAATCGAGCACTGTCAGTCCAAAGGCATTGTGGTGACTGTCTACTGTCTCCTTGGCTCTCCTGACAATCCCTGGTCCAAGCCTGAGGAATCCTGAGGATCCCAGAATCAAGGCGATTGCAGCCAAGTACAATAAAACTCCAGCCCAGGTTCTGATCCGGTTCCCCATGCAGAGGAACTTAGTGGTGATGCCCAAGTCTGTGACACTGAACTCACTGTTAAGAACTTAAAGTCTTTGACTCTGAACCGAGCAGACCACCTTTCTCAGCCACCTTTCTCAGCCACAACAGGAACTGGAGGGTGATCTGCATTGTGCCTTCCACAAGGATTACCCCTTCAACGATGAGTTTTGAAGCTGTGGATTCCTGCGCTTCCAAAAGTGACCCACACCTGTTTTTCCTGCCTTGTCTTCCTTGCAGATGTAGTGTGGCCTGTGTCCTTCAGCCGTGAGACAGCAACCTGCAGACTGACCAGCGAGGGCCTGTCTAGCTTGATGTTGGGTCTGGAGAGAAGTGCCGGCAGGGTAGAAGCCCCTTCCGGTTTTCTTTGCCCTTCTTTTTGCTCAGCTGGGAACAATAAAACCTGAATATCCTTTTCCGACAAGGAGAAGCAAAATCAACACTCAACATCGTGCCACTAACAATTGAGCATTGACTGCCTGGAACTATAATCCTTTTAGCCAGACTTCTCTTCACCTCAATTAAAAAGTGCTTTTGTGGGAAAAAAAAACAACAGTCGTGGGCCCTCAGAAGTCAAACAAATGAACAAAAGAGTGAAGCCATCTCGTCTTTTATTGGAGAAAACTGGCAAGAATGTTCATGGCGTAAAACCTGTGGGGAGCAATTGCTTGGTGATTGAAGGATTATCACACACCCAGCAGGTACCTCTCCTTTTCAGCCAGCTAGTCCCTTGCCTCATGCAGGGGAGAGGAGCTATCCCAGAATCATCTCTCCAGCTTCCTCACAAGGGACAGAGGCTTTGGATTCTGGGTGTCATATCTCTGGGAACAGAGCTGCCTCCTCGTAAGGGCTCAAGACGTAGTTGTCCAGACTGGCAGCGTGGCGGACTCTGAGCACTGACTCCCGTGCTGGGCAGCCCTGAGGCAAACTGTGAAATTCCCTCTCAGGGCCCACGGCCTGTCTCTCCACACCCGCTGCCCCTAAGCTGCTCTCTGGAAAAGGACCACAGGAAAGCATGAGCGGTTATTCACTCTTAGCTGTTTTCCTTGGAATTTTAGCACTTGAAGGTCCCTCAGAGATGGCATCCTGTGACCCACAGGCTGAGGCTCAAGAGCTTGAGAATCCTGCCCACGGCCTCACAGGAACCTGCAGCAGCACTGGTACTAGGATCTAGTTTTCCATTCTCCCACCTCTTGTTCAAGGATATTTGCATTTCACTAGAGGATGAAGACTTCAGCCAAAGGACCAAGTCTACTGTTGTGAAATGTGTGTCACTTTGATCCCTGAAGCCAGGGTTGCTGAGTATCAGCTCAGTGTTTCCCAGGAAGCCATGGCAGGTCATGACACAGGGAACACAGGGGGCAGCCCCGTGGCACCTGCACCCGACAGACACCTGATGCCCTCCACTCTCAGGCAATTCAGACCAGGCTAGAGGAAGGGAATCCACTTTCCAGGCCATCCAGCCCACAGCTGTGAAGTCTCAGCACCTAGGGGCCATAGTGGGCATGTTTCTCTTTCACTCCTAATGCCTGGGGAAATGCCAGCCCCTCCGGCACACCAACCATGTTCAGCTTCTGTTTCCTTCTCAGTTAGCAAAGCGTGTGTGAGAGGAGGAGAAGCTACAGGACTCCAAGTTTCCTCCTCTCTGAAGTGAGGGAGATGAGCTGTAAAATCTTTAAATCCCTCCTGGGCCCAACCTGTGAGAGTCCCAGTGGAGGAGGAATTGTCATTGAGGAGCCACTTACATAATAAATGGGCCACAGAGAAAGATTCATTCAGTCAGGGCTTCAAATCTTGTAGGCTGTGAACTCACCTGAAACGGGACCAACAGTCATGGCTCTGATGCCACCAGCTGAGACATTCAGATGACAGTGCTGGTTTATTCATGGTGTCGGGAAGAGAATGCTCTGAGACTCCGTGGGGCCAGGAATGTTTGTCTCATGCTGTCTGCACTGGTCTTTGCCCGCTCGGTACTCAGAGAGCCAAGAGCAAGGCGCCAGGCTGCTACCCGCCTGGGGACCCGCCAGCCTTTCTCACTGCTCTGCTGCACCTGTTGCCCCCCACGTACCCCTTCGATCCCATCACTCAGCTGGACAATTGCTGCATGCGCTCATTTGATTTTTTAAATACATTTTTTATCTGATTATTTGATGGATGTCAATCTATGCAAACATGTATTATGACCCCAGTGAAGCTATGGCCCACACAGTCCAGTCTCAGAGTAAGACCAGGATACATGAAAGAGTCTAGCCAACAAAAAGCAATTCAAGGTAACTCAAGCCCTTTATTCTTATTTCTTGACCTTCCTAAAGGAGATGGGTGTCGAGCAATACAGCTCACAGCCCTCCTTCTCTCTTCCATATGCTTCTTTCTTACCCTACAAATGCTCTAGCTTCTCTTTCCTCTAAAATCTTGAGGGAAATCTTCTCCAACACTCATCTGAGTGCTTCTTATCCCTCTACCCCTTGGCTTTCTGTGTTACCAGGGCTCCCAAAAGCTGGGCTGGTGACACAGAACCCTGGGGAGAGATAGGAGGGCAGCACTCACCCATGAGGACAGGAGGACCAGGTATCCACTGAAGCAGATACATGTTCATCCAACACATATCTGGGTCCACTTCCTATGAACCCACCTCCTTTTCTTCTTTCTTCTTCTCCTTCTTCTTCCTCCTTCTTTCTTCTTCTTCTTCTCATCTGAGAATCCACCTACTTTTTCATTCTAAAAAATACTTATAAATTTCTAAATTTGTTGTAGCACTTCAAGTAAAAACATGGAAGGTGAGCGGCATCTGTGGGACAAAGGTAGAAGACACCCCAACACCTGTCCATGGCCACACCACCCAGAATGTGCCTGATCTTGTCTAATCTCGGCAGCTAAGCAGGGTCAGGCCTGGTTAGCACTTGGATGGGAAAAACCCCAACGCTATGAAAGAAAATTGATGTGAGTGATTGGTGAGTATTATTGACATGAAGAGAAGACAAGAAAGAGTTGGTTGGAGTCAGTGCTCACATCTATTATGCTGAATCAGGCTCAACAAATAATAACTATAATAACACTAACATTTACCATGTTGATTATGTGCGAGGTACTTTACACAAAAATATTCCAATTATTTCTCATAACAATTCTGCAAGGTAGTCTCCTCCTGTTTCAGAGAGAGAATTTAAAGCTCAGAGAAGTTAAACCATTTGCTCAAGGCCTCACATGTTCATAAGTGGTAGAGTTAAGATTTGAACCTGGGCAGTCTGACTCAGAGACCACACTTTTTACTTCTACCCATACTCTCCTGCCTCCTCACAAAGACAGACTCCATTTGGGAGGGTGGAGACAGAGGTATACAGAGACTCAAACAAGGCCACAGGGCATGTGGGCAGGGCCTATGTTGTCTGCACAGAGAAAGATAGGAGCTGGGGAAATCCCACTATCACAAGACACACTGCTTAGGAAATTCTGCATGGGCGCTATCTTAGTCAACATAGGTCAACTGCAACAAACAATCCCACTGTATTAACAACTGAACACAAAAGTTTATTTTCTGCTCATACAAACTCTAAGCAGACATTCCTGGTCAGGCAGGTCTCCTGGGTTCCTCCTCCACACAGTGACTCAGGGATCTACGCCTGTGCCCCTTCACAATAGAAGGTGGGAAACAGAATGAGAGAAGACACACAGGGCACTTGTGTACCTTGTGTACCACACACTCATCCAAAGAGTCACACATCACTCAGGCTCATATTTCACTGGCCAGAATTAAGGATATGGGATGGGATAAAGGGCTGGGAAATGGAGTCTCTGGTTCATTGGCTGCTTCTCAACAGTAAGTCTAATTCTGGAGATCAAAAAGTCAAGGAGACCATGACTTTCAGGGGTCAACTAGCTGTTTTAATCACAAGAACACTGGAGAGGAAGACTGAGAGTGATATGATAGTCTGGAAAGTGTGGTGAATGGCACATGAATTTCAGCATTATACAGGCTGCGTTGGAAGTGGGGTCCCCCTGGGATTTAGGCTGGGTGATTCCCTTAAGGAGTGGATCCCAGAAGCCAAGCCCATTCCCCAGGCATCTGCGGCCTGCTCCATTCTGGGCCTAGGTAGATTGATTGGGGTCCACCATGGCATCCAGTCCAATGTCACTGAATCTGACCCCAAAGGCAGCCTTGCCAGAGATTTGGTTTCTGAGAGCAAGGCCATCCTTCCTGTGGGTTTAGCTAGAATCAGTTATGTCTGGTCACATGACTTACTGAGGTTTTTAATAAGCCTTTGTTGACTGGCCACTCTGGGATTTCAGGCAAGAAGTACTGAATCCCAGGATCAAAATCTGCAGACTACAGACATTTACAGAAAGGACTTGAATAAATGTGGCTGTCAGAAGGGAAACAGGCCAGAAAAAAGGGTGGATGGATTCTGAGCAAAAAAAAACCACTGGGCTGTTCTCAGAGTCATATTTCAAATTCCAAGTTTTTATGTTTTTTTTTCCAAATTGTCATTAATTATGGATTGTGTGAGTCTTGGAAGTTTGTTAATATTATTAGTTTTGGAAAGGCGTTTCCTGCTTCTTTTCCATACGAACTATTTATTTGGTCAGCTGGTTCTCATTGCTGAGTGCAGGTTCAGTGGTCCGGCTGAAGGAAAATCGACTGACAGGTCTCAAATGAAACTTGAATAAATAAAGAAGAACTTTGATTCTTATATTTCAGGAGTAGAGGAATACAGTATTGAATCCACTGAGACCAGCCTCCCCTCTCTTTAAGAAAATGCCCCTAGATGGAAATATAGCGGATTTGAAAACATCTGAGCTGCACATTTCCTGAAATGTCAACTCTCTTTCCGTATATCCAACATTTTGTACTTGGAAAATGGGCTACAACTACCATTTAAAATACCCCTCGGAGGAAATCTGCAAAATTTCCCTTAGTTTCCAGATGAGGAAACAGACTCTAAAAAGATAAGCATCTCTCCCAAGGTCAAGGGGAGAGCACAGAATTTGGAGGCCCTGGTCCCCAATTTCTGAGTACTCTGGTCAATCCCACCTTTGGGCAGCCACTTTTCCTGCCAAATGGCCAAAAGGACTACAGGACAGGGACCTGGAGAGTTGTTAGGGGAACTTTTAGAACAGTTATCGGAATTTCCATTTGAAATTAGTGCTCAGGGCCTTAGTCATTGTTATAAACAGTCACACTAAAAAGCCCCCAAGATGCCAAGGTTTACCTTTATTTGAAGCCTTTCTTTGCCTGCCAGCCCCACTCCACCTGGCTGCTGTCCTCTGGCCCCACCCCATTCCTCCGCTATGACACACCCTGCAGCTCTCATTTTAGCACCCAGCTTCCTTGGTGGCCTTCCTGATGCCCCTTCCCTCCTTAGCCTCGCCAGGTGCCCCACTCCCGTCTGTGCAGACGCAGCCAGCCTGAGCAGGCAAGTGCGGCTCAAACTCCTGCATGCTCCAGTGCCCAGAAGTGGGCTGTAGTGGGCCAGACCAGGCTCAGCTGCTGCAGCAGGTCGGTCGGACACAGCTGAGTCAGCACAGCAGGTGCAGCTCTAAGCCAGAGATGGTGTCAGAGGAACTGCAGAGCAGACACAGCTGCGGTGTCACGGAGAAGGGCACTTTGGACATGAAGTCAGAAGCCCTGCCTTCAAATCCTGCCTCTGACAGTTACCAGCTGCGTGACTTTAGACAGATGGCTAACTTCTCTGAACTTCAACTTCCTCATCTAAAAATGGAGGCCACCACAATATCAGCTAACACTTACATGGCTCTGAATACATCCCTGATGTTGTTCGAGCACTGTGCATATATTAACCCATTTAGACCTCACACCAACACTCTCGAGTGTGTACTATCATTAGGTTCTGTGTACAGTTAGGGAAACTGAGACACAGAGAGGTTTACTAACTTGCCCCAGATCTCATGGCTTGCAGTACTGAGCTGGGATTTGAACCCAGGTGGTCTGAGTCCATTATCTTCTAAGGTTGCTAGGAGGTCATCTTCATAAAGCTTCTAGCTCAGTGCCTGCCACAGAGCCAACACTCAATTAAGATTTAGAAGTGAAAGAGGCTTGATGTGGGGGGGGGGGCGGGCAGGGATGGGCGTCAGCAGAGGAAAGAGGCCAGGTGGCACATGTGCACAGCCAGGCTGCACAGAAGACAGGAGTAGGCTGCACGGACAGGCCAAGTGAGAGCCCAGGTTTAAACCGGGCCCAAGGTCTCAACCTCACTGTTACTTCTTCTAGCAAGCCTTCCCCGAGCTTGTGTGACTGAATGAGGACCCCGTCCTTTAACATATCCCACAGCATGTGGACCAGGCTCCCACCGCAGCACCTGCCACACTGGACTATAATTGCTTAAACTTGCTTTTTCTCCCTACTGTGGGCCTAACAGAGACTTTGACCTGCTCACCTCTCTGTCACCAGTGCCTGGTATCCAACCTGACACATAGTAGGTCTCAATAACTCTACTTGGATGGATGGATGAATGAATGAACAGGATCAAAGGGTATCTAGATGGCAGTATTCCTGCCTCTAGTCCAAGCACTTTACCCCAGGCATGGGTGGATCGGGGTGGTGGCTCTCTAGGGCTCTGTGGAGCCTGTGTCTGGGACTGACGCCAGGATGTCAACCACAGCTAGATGATGTCAGGGCCTGAAGGAGAACCTTGGCATACCCACCCACACCCTTAAGCTTCTCTGCCACCGCCAGCTTGGGACCCAGCAGTCCCCATGGAGAGAGTGGCTGGAAATGGCACTGGGAGATCACACTTCTGGAGCACACCCTTCCCCCCTCAGGGTCCCCAGGCCTTCCCAGGGAAGTTTACATCTTGCCTACAGAGAGGGTACCACAGATATGATCCTCTCAGCAGACTTGGTAAGTAACAGCTTTTTGTACCAAGGTCCATCCCTAACAAGGCAGGCTAGGGTCACCTGTCCCAGCTCCAACACGGCCATCTCCGAGACTATCTTCCCTCATTTACCAAGCTCGTCCCACTCCTTCCAAGGCTATGGAGAGCAGCTCGCTCCAGGGAGTCTCCATGGGAACCTCTAGGGGAATTCCAAGCCTGGCAGATTGCCTGTCGCCTGCACTTGGCTTCTCTAACAGTTGCTCAAGAACACTGGCACATGGATTGGGAGACTCAGCACAAAACCCCTTGGTTTTCTTCGTTTTCTTTCCCCAACACCACTGCCCCGGCCAACCCTCAGTACTCAGGAATGTGCCTGATTGCATAAGCTGGAAACAGGCAGGCCAAGATAGAAGAGGTTTTGGCACAAAGTGTAAAATCAATGCATAGTCACCTAACAGGCCCAAGGTCAACTTGTATGGTTTTAATTTGCAGCTTCCATCAGGCCAAGCCACTTCTACAAGGCAAAGGTAGGCAAAGGCAGGCAAATCATAGCGGCCACCAGGGCACGGGACACAATTTCCAGGCTTAGTCCTTCTCAGTTGGGAAAAATCTGGGTTTGGAATTTGTACCTCCAACCTGTCCTCGTTGTACCTCCTTTTCTGGGTGTAAGATACAGCAGGAAACACAAGTCAAAGCAGTCCATTGTGCCAGACAGATTCAGGTGCAGAAATAAAGGACTTCCTGCTAACCTATTCTCTAGAAAATTCAGTGCCTGGGACATTTCGAGCAGCCCTCAGATACCCAGCAATAATAAAAGTTCTCCATAATGAAATTGTTATGGGATAAAAGGGAAAATGCACACAGGATTCACTGGGGCTGTCTGTGCAGGTGGGGTTTGGTAAAGGTGTGGCACACCCCCATGACACTTTTGACTGACAGAGGGGATCAGGCCAGGCTACGGCTCAGCTGAGTGGGCAGCCACCTCCTTGGTGTGATCTGAGGGGCAGGGGAGCATCGTGACACTCAGAAGACTTGGAGCCCACCCCCAGTTCTACCCCCAAGATGTCACAAGTCACTATCCTGAGTGATGGAGCTGACAGCACCTGTCCTACCTCCTGGGATGGACGTGTGGCTGAAAGGAAGTGGCAGAGTCTAGGTGCACTGTGCCGGCTGTTACGCTCTGCTTTCTTAGCACTGACCCCTCTCTGCTCTGGGCTACTGTGGCTGGGACTCTGCAAACCACACTCCTTTGCCAGCTGCTCCCTGTCACTACTGCCAGCAGTGGGGAGTAGTAGCAGGACAAATCACAGAGCAAGCAGAAGCCAGCAAGGCACCTAGGACGCAACATCTAAGAAGGCGTTTCCTCTCGGTGTGCACCCTGCACTTGCAGCCCTGCCGAAATGCCCACAGAGGTGCAGCAAATGCTGTCCTTTTACCCTCTTCAATTTACAAACGTGAACCTCGGTCTCACTTATAGAGAGCCAATGTCCCGAACATCCAGGGACAGTTGTTTTAATGACTTAGGTCTCATTTTTTCCCTCTGATAACAACAGACAAGTTGCTACTAATCAGCAAAGGAGACCTCAGGGCTTCTATGGCTGCAGAAATTTCTGGGGGTAGTCCTTGCCTCCTATGTCCAGAGTGGGTGCGCCGGGGCTGAGTGAAAGCAGTACAATCCGATGCAAGTGGCCTGGATTCGGTCGATGTCAGGGTTGTCTGTGTCCCCCCGCCTGGCCCACACTGGCCTTCCAGAAGGAAAGAAAGTAGGGCAAAGGGCAGACGAGTAGCCAGCAAGGATGGGCTTGGAAGCAACAAAGAAAAAGAGTGCAAATTGCTGAGGAGAAGGAAAAAGAGTCACGTGGGGTTCAGAGGCGTTGTCTGCCCAGAGCGATCAGCAATTCACGTGGGCATTATTACCCCAGCTCCAGTGAAATCATGATTCCATCTGGTCTAAGGAAAATGAAATCTATAGTGTTTAATGATTTTGTTCCCATAATAACACTAAATGAACAAACAACATCTTTAGCTCTGCTTGGAGAAAAACAGAAACCGTTGTAACCCGAGTGATGTTTAAATATGAGCTCACTCTCTGATTCAGCTCTGCCTGGCTTAGCCTAGACTCACTGCTTTAACCAGCACGGTATTGACATAACAAATGCTAAATCATTACTGCTGTTGATATTATGCCCTGGGGCATCTTGGTTACAACTGCCACGTGATCTTTGTGTCTGTGTTCCATCTAAGGCCTAACTTGGGTTAGCCAAATCCCACAGACGGCCGTTTAGGGCCAGAGAACAGAGCATGCAGTTGATTTCTTTTCCCCATGCAAGAAAATGACAGAAACAGACCAAACACAGTAGCTTTCAGAAACATTCCTTATCTTACACTGTTTAACATGCAATTTAGAAATAGATTCTTTTTGTCATTAGTATAATTAATTTAACTGTATTAATTTTTTAGTGATCTGTCAAAACAGAGTAGACAGCCTGGGTAGCTTCAACAACAGAAATTCAGTTTTTCACAATTCTAAAGGCTAGAAGTCCAAGATCAAAGTGTCAGCAGTGCTGGTTTCTTTTGAGGTCTCTCTCCTTGGTTAATAGACGGCTGTCTTCTCTCCGTATCTTCACAGGGTCTTTCTTCTGTGTGCGTCTGTGTTCTAATCTCCTCTTATTATTAGGGACATCAGTCTTATGGGATTAGAGCCTCACCCTTATGATGTCATTTAACCTTAATTACCTCTTTAAAGGCTCTGTCTCCAAATACATTCACATTCTGAGGTATTGGGGGTTAGGACTTCAACATGCAAATTTTGAGGGTGACACAATTCAGCACATAAGTGCTAGTGATGACATTTGCAATAATAGCTATGATTTCCCGGAGGCTTACTAAGTGTTTGAAATTGTACTGAACACTCACCTTGAATTTAATCCTTAAGAACATCTCATATGGTAGGTACCATCATTCTTATTTTACAGATTAGTGACGAAGGCTTTATGAGGTTAAGTGCCTTGCCCAAGGTTACACAACTAAAAAGTATATGGTAGGAAATACAAAGTGCATGTAACATAATGTGACCCAGGCCTGTCAAACTCCAAAAAGATCCAAGTTTTAGAGGATTCTGCCACTATTTCCCTTCCCAGTGAATTAATAAGAACAATTTACTAACACTTAGCACATATACATGGAGGAGAATAAGTGAAATATCTTTGGAAGAGAAATAATACCTTAGATAATTCAAATTTTAAAGGCAGAATATGATACAACCCCTTTCTGGGTGATAACCAGTTTCACAATTGAGCATTTTTAAGACAAAGCTAAGGGAAAAGAAAAGCAATGAATAATTAAACTTGATTTATTGATGCTGTTGGCATTGCATTAGAAAACCAATGATGATTATCCATTTTGGAGAAAACCTCAGATCTCAGGAACACGCTTTGTATTATGAAATTTGAACCTTACACAAAGACAGGAACAACAGCTAAATCAACCAGGTAAAAAAAATCTACATTCATTTATCTCTACTTTAAATATAAAATCATACAATTTTATTGATAGGCTGGATTATCTCAAGATTATCTGATCTAACTCCTTCATTTTCCCTCTCACTTTCAATATTCTTATTTATTGTGATTTATTCAAAACAGTTTATCAATGATCCAGCTGTGTCACTTTCAACATAACATCTATTTCACCTGTCCCTTCTTCTCTGCCCGTGCTTCCTCACACACCCTAGCTAAGTATTAGCCAGCAAATCTTAGCGGGAAATAAAATAAACGACTAAGATTTGAAATGATTCTTGACCTGAATATTCCCAACGTTCCAGATAAATATGAACTACTGGCTTCCCCCAAAATGTTAGCAATATCCAACAAATGCGGCTGGTGTTTGAATTAACTAGGTAATGTTAGCCATAGTTTTGCAATTAGCAGCAATGAATATGTCATTATTGCAAAAAAGATTACGTCCAACATCTCCTATACATAGTTTTGTCAAAGTTACTATAAAAAGTAAGTTGAAAAAATTTAATTTAAGCTCTTAAAGAGGCAATAGAGGCAATATTTTAAGATCAGTAATCTACTTTGTATATATTCTAGTTAAAGACCCAAATTGGCATAAATTGAGATTAACGTGCTAACCGTGAATTTAACCACAAAGAGTGTCTAAAGACTGAAATAGAAAAAATATATAATTTTTAACTCAAGCCTTCAATCTGATCTGAACATAAATCCACTTAACATTGATTTCCTGAATACATAATATTACCCAGTAGCTAACGTTCATGGGGGTAAATTCACACCTAATGGGTACAGTGCACAATGTCTGGGGGTTGGGCAGCTTGTAGCTCCGACATGGGCGGTGCAAAAGCAATATATGTAACTGAAACGTTTGTACCCACGTAATATTCTGAAATTTAAAAAAAAACCAGACATTTAAAAAAATAAGAAATGACCTTTGCAGAATAAACAAACAAAATTCAAAACAAATAAATACAAACATTTGATAGAAAGATTAAGTGACAAAAATCAGTAGTGCCTACATTGAGACTTTAACTGCAAGGAACATAAATCAACAAATCCTCCGAGGAAAAATAGTCCCTTTATAATAAAATCAATACTGCTTTTAAAAATCATAAATAATGCAAAGCAGGGCAAAATTGTCAACAGCAATTTTCCCTCAAAGATACACAGGTTCACAATTGTACACCACAAAGAGACCATCCTATTCCCAGCTTCTATTGGTAGGGAGAGGATGCATGTTGCAGTTGAGCTGTTTTCAGGAGTACCTAGGGAGTGTACTGCATGCCCCAGCATCACCCCCTCAGCAGGAAGAACCCTGTCCTCAAGCACATTCTCATCTGCAGACTCTTTCCCCCTTACTTTAACTTTTCCTGCTACATGTTATGATTCCCAAACGCTCATTTTCTTCCCCGCAACATTTGAGATTACCTTATTATCCCCTCCTCGCCACATTATAAGGTTTAGGAAGGCAGGTAGCAAATGTTTTGTTACCTTTTGTAGCTACAAAGTCTAGTACAGTCATGCTCTGCATAATGACATTGCGGTCAACAGTGGACCGCACATATGGTCCCGTAAGGTTATAATACAGCTGAAAAATTCTTATCACCTAGTGATGTCTTGATGATCCAGATTCTGTGTAGGCCTATGCTAATGTGTGTGTTTGCATCTTGGTTTTTAACAAAAAAGTTTAATAATAATAATAATAATGCATTTCTCAGAACATATCCATGTCTTTAAGCAACACATGTCTATGTAGTAGTCAGTCCCTAAGTATTTGTACAATAAATGAATAAATTGTAAATGTAATTGTCCGTTTTTGTTTTTGTATTATGTCCAAACCCTTCAAATTGTTGTTTAGTAGAATGTATCTTTATGCTTATATATGATTTCTTTCACATTTCTAATGACAAAGTATATTTTTTAAATGCATTCTCTTTGTTGATAGAATGAACGTCGCACACATTCAGCTGCTTTGCTGAGTAGTAAACTGGCTAGTCATAATAAGACTCAAGGACTATGCTTTTAAATATTGTATTAAATAACACATTAAAGAGATTGGACAGAAAAAGACTCAAACTAAAATTAGATATTTTCAATAATTTAGAGTGATCAATTCTCTGTAGTATCTAAAGAAACATAACCAACCAATACTCTTTTTAAGTTTTCAAAGAAGAGAATTTGGGGAGACACTGAACAATGAATCTTGCATCTTACTATGTGACTCAGATTTTGAAGTAATATGATGGAGTGAGAGTAAGACTGTCATCTGGAAATCCCCCAAAATGGGTTCT
Source organism: Lepilemur ruficaudatus (assembly GCA_963574885.1). Taxonomy (NCBI): domain Eukaryota; kingdom Metazoa; phylum Chordata; class Mammalia; order Primates; family Lepilemuridae; genus Lepilemur; species Lepilemur ruficaudatus. The sequence continues at coordinate 1,173 of CAUYRT010005085.1, read as the reverse complement.
TGTTGTCCAGCCCATTCTGAAACTCTGCGGTGTGGCATAGACCAGTTGCTAGGCAACCCTGATGATGGGACCACGACTCTCTGCCTCAACAAAGCTGTGCTCCAGCCCAAGTAAACAACCCTGCTGCTTTAAGCAGGCAAAGGGCCGTCAACACAACATTTTCAGTCAGCTCTGAAAACCTACCATTTCCAGCCTTGGAGAGTACACAGTGCTCTTTTGCTAAGAGGAATTTTCTACTTAAAGTAGGAGACATACTTTAAAGCTAGAAGACCACAGACCACATGACTCTCAGGACCAAATGTTCAGAACACAGGATCACCATTTTATGCTTGAGCAGCTGTCTTTCTCTGGAGCCCAAGTGAGGAATACTGAATGCAGGTGTCCACATTTGCATACGTACCTCCCACATTGCAATTCTGTTTGCCAGGGGCATTGGCTAGTTGGGCTATTTCTGTTAAGGGAACCATTTGCATTGACTTAACCTAACTAGGATACTGTGCTTAAATAACCTGCTTTTAAGTTAGACCTTTCCCCAGGATTTAAAATTCCAACCCCATGGCAGAGTCTTCTTAGGGAAAGACAAGAAGTGAAGAGGGCATAATCAAACCCCTTTCATGCTTTCCTCTCTCTGCAAATATCCTAAAAGATAGACTGTAGATGCAGCACTCTTTGGGACAGAGAGTTGCTATGCTATTGGATTTCCCCTAAGCTATTCTTGAACAATTCTCCAAGAAGCCAGGAAATTCTCATTTTTCATCTCTCTCACACACACACATATATACATACACATTGCCTACCTTTGACTCTTTATTTTTAATGAATTTTTAAAATAAAATAAAACAATCGGTATTTTTTATTGCTCAGGTTGTGTTGAAGTCCACTGGGTTTTCTGAAGTAGGTCAGTAAACACCTGTCATAGTGCTCTTTGGTAATTTTAAAATATGTCCATAAATTCTTTGACATGCCTCCCTTCAAAAGGTAGAAGCTAATTCCTTTCCTCTTAAGAATGGTTGGACTTAGTGGCCGGGTGTGGTGGCTCACGCCTGTAATCCTAGCACTCTGGGAGGCTGAGGCGGGTGGATAGCTCAAGGTCAGGAGTTCAAAACCAGCCTGAGCAAGAGCGAGACCCCGTCTCTACTATAAATAGAAAGAAATTAATTGGACAACTAAAAA
>CAUYRT010005082.1:0-81883 GCA_963574885.1 Lepilemur ruficaudatus | reverse complement strand
TGTTTCTTTCTCTTTCTCTCTCTGTCTCTCAATCAATCAATCAAGATAAGCGAAGATCTGAAAAGCTCTATTGACAGAGGCCTGGCGCACTTTATTCTCCTGTTACTCACCAGTCCTTCCTCCTTCACCAGGTGAATTTGTGAAACTTAGTTTAAGACCTAAAGGTTGGAGCAGGGGTTGGTAAGCCTTTAAAAAAGCATGGTGAGCTAATGGTTCTTACTTTGAGTTTCAGATGGAATTAACAAATGAGATAGCACATTTACATTCTCACAAGTTTGAAGATGAAAATAGCCAAATCATCAAGTTGGTAAGTGTTGTGGTAGCATCTGTCCCTTCAACCAGAAACAATCTGAACTTGTGACATTTAGGTAGCCTTTGTGCTAGACCATGCCTCCTATTTTTCTTGAATAAGATACAAGATATAGCCCAAATCTGAAGAGAACAGAAAATTAGAGTTTCAACTTTAACTTAGATTAATCATAGTTTTCATTACTATATGAGCACTCTCAATGGCAAAATAGTATGTATATTTCCCCTATTTTTCTATCTTTCTAACACATTTGTGTTAGGAATCAACCAATCATTCAGTTCAAAGTTTTGTTAATTTGGTATTACCTTTTTTTTTGAAATATTAGTAGATTAGGTTAGTATATACTTAGGGCAGAACACTTGATAGCCATAAGTAATAATCTAAACACCTTTTATTTCATTTCACCTTAGTGGCCTTGAAGTATTTATATTTACTCTTTCCTTTCAGACTGAAGATAGATACTGAAATTTCCAGATTCATAAGTTAAGAAGATTGCTCTTCTTTTCTCAATGTCTTATGCCTGCTGAGGGCAGTTTGAACTCCTTCCACTAAACCTTAAAAGAAAATAAATAGCATCTCAATATGCTTGTTTGATTAAACTAAGTACAAAGCTCTTTGGCATCCATGTTAACATTTTAAATATTAATTGCACATCCTTTAAGATTTATACAAATCTTAGAAAAACTCTATTATCTATTATGAAAGAAAAATGTGACTTCTCTATAGCAAAACTATATACATTTAATAGCTGTATATGTACTGGAACATTTTTTTCTGTTTGTGTGTTTCTCATTTTTAGTTTGGTAGAAGCTAAAGTCACGGGTAAAATGAGTAGTCAATTAGCCAATGTAATATAATATAGGAATCTTTAAAGATTTTGTTTAAATTTTAGGAATTTTAACAACTGTTCTAGTTAAGATATAGTGGCTTATAAGCAGAGCATAATCTAGTTGAGAGTGTGGATATTGGAATTGGCCAGGCTTATTTCAAATTCTTGATTCTCTCATTACCCAAGCGACTTCGGACAAATTTTTTTAGGAGTCCCAGTTCCTCTTCCATGAAATGCAGCTAATGTAATTTACCTAATAAAGTGGATGTGGCTCAGATAATTCAATGAAATTTTGTAAATTATCTTGCATAGATTCTATCATGTGGTAAAAACCAAATAAAAATGCCTGCTATCTCTTTTTTGAAATGTGCTTGTAAAGTAAAATATGAATAGCATTTAAGTTGAATCTTTCCCTTAATATGTCCTTCATGGTCTCAAGAAGATGTATAACTTTTTCTTTTAAAGTGTCTGTAGTAGACAGAAAATGACCTCTCAAAGATGTCCAAGTCTTAATCCTCAGAATCTTGAATGTTTTACTTTAAATGACAAAGGGGATTTTGTAGATATGTTTAAATTAAGGATCTTGAAATGGAGAGATTATCCTGGATTATCCAGGTAGACCCAATATAATCACAGAACCCATGCAGGGAAAGAGAGGGAGGAGAGTGAAAGTCAGAGAAAGAGACGTGACAACCAAAGCAAAAATCAGAGAGACAAAATGATATTTGAAGATGCTGGATGGCTGGTTTCCAGCAGAGTAAAGGGCTATGAGCCAAGCAATACAGGTAGCCTCTTCCAGAGAAAAGGCAGGAAAATGGATTCTCCACGAGATTCTCCATAAGGAATGCAGACACCTTGATTTCAGGAATTCTGACTTCCAGAACTATAAAATAATAAATTTATGCTGTTTTAAGATCTAAATTTGTGGTGATTTATTACAGCAGCAATAGAAAACTGATAAAATCAGTGAAGACAGGAGAGCTATCATTGTATGTCTTTTAAAATTCTGGTGTTTGATATCCTTGTTAGATACATAGGAAGCTATAGAGAACTGTGATGATACCTGATAGCTAGGTCATTTTATGCTACAATATATCATGAAGCATTAAAAAAATGAAATTAAGATCCCATATAAGGTATATTAAAATGATTACAAATTCCACACATTGGAAAATATTAGCAAGTAATGATTAATGTATTTTTAGATCAATAAATAATAACAATTACTACAATTGCCCAAATACTTAATATGTGCCAATGCAATAACCATTTTACATACATTATCTCATTTTAATTTGTGAAACAACCTTAGAGGTAGATGTTCTTATTGAAGTTTTACAGATGAGGGACTGCATTTGTAAGTTTAGCTTGCATAAGGATAAACTGAAAGGAAGTGATAGGGTTTGAACCACAGTCTGTTGATTTAAAATCACATGCCTTTCACCAAAGATAAATTGAGATGAAGGACAAAATACACACACACAGAGACACACTAAAGAACAAGGGGTGGCTTTGTAAGAATTTCTGAGTGTCCTTCCTGACTTAAGATGATGATATTTCATTATTTCATAGACACAGCCTTCTTAATCAGGTAGAGCAAGTCAGACCATGTGTCTGCTGATGGCCAATGTCTTCACAATCTCTGCCTTACTTTTGGCATAAACATCTTCCTAAATAGGCTATAATTGATCTAACCATAGCTAGAGTACTCAGGACTGGCCATTTTAGGTCAGGACTTAGAAAAATGTAGAGATAAAAAAATGATATTTTATTTTTTCTTGTTTTACATAAAATATGCTTTTGTATTTAACCTATGTTCTAGTCTTACTATTTTCTTAAGAAGTAAAGTATTAGTATATGTATAAAAAATTGAAACAAACTGAACCAATATGTAAAGAATATTGATTAGGTGTCTGATGTTATGCTAGTCACCATTAAATATCATATTTTATACATAGTAATGTTCTCATTCTTACAAAAGAGATAACTAAGGTTTATAAAAGTTTGTCTAAAATTAGTCAAATTAATTCCAGGTGTGACTGATTCCAATAGCCTTGATAAAGTATCAATTCAGAGAAGTAAAAAATAATCCAAGAGATTATTGCCATTTTGTAATTTTCCTGTAAAATAAAATCTTTCAACTTCCTGCTCATATTCTGTAGCAATATCAGATTCTGCGTATTAGATCTATAATCTAAATTTGTCACTTCTTTCTGTCATGTAGATTATCAAATTGCCTTTGGAGTGCACTGATTCCGGTTTTCTTTCTAGAATCAGTTTTTAAGCAATGGTGTACCTCTTTCCCTTGCTAAATGCTTCTCACTCAATTAAGTAGCGTGCTGGAAATCAGCTTATTCAGCAATTGTAGTCTGAAGTTGAGGGGAAAAAAGCACCCAAATTGACACAAAACAAGTCTGCTTTTCTGCTCTCTGCTTCTTTTGACGGTTTGGTTCAATCACAGGAAACCATCCAGAAAATTTCACTTGCTCTTATTTTCAAAAAATTGTACTGATTAAAGCATTGTAGATTTGTTCCCAGCATTCATGAGGAGCCAGTGAATCCTCAACCTCACAACACTAGGCTGTCATTTTGGATAAACTAGAACACTCATCCTACAGTCCAGTTTGGTCAAACTGAAGCACATTTATAAAAAGGTGGCCTTATCTCCATGTTCCTATATTTTGTGTAATCTTCACTGGAATATGTATCTCTTAGGTTTTACAATAAATAAAACTAGCATTAAATGAGCCATTCCACTGCAATTGCTACCTTGAATGATGTCATACCTAGCACCTTTCCTGCAGTCCTCATTGTCACTATTATGACAAATTTTACAGAAAACTTTACATTATCCAATTATTTGATGCTGAATGTTATGATTAGACTGTATTGCAATTATATGCCTCTTCTATATATTTCCTTAAGTTAGTTTTTATATTTTTGCTCGTACCCAGTGTCCCTTCACTTACGGTCATCAGTAAATGAATGAGGGAATGAATGAACAAAGTATTTCTAGCATGCCACAGTGGTGTTTTACCAATTTGTTTTGAACTCCATACTTTATTAGAGGTTACTCATTAACCTCAATCATAGTGGGCAACTGGACTTAAACCCTTTGATATCTGATAATCATAGTAAGAAATCATAATCACACTAGCTTTTACTATGTGCCACATGCTAGCAATTTATTAGCATATATAACATGTCATCTAATCTCATTCCCACAAGAAACCTAAGATAAAGTGAATCATTACCTACAGTTTACAAATATAAAACCTGAGGCTCATTGAAGTAAAATATGCTCATGCTGACCCATTTTGGTAAGTGGTAGGGTCTGTTTGGAGCTCCACATTCAAATTCATGATCTAAACCTTGCTGCCTTTCTCACACAATATTGATCCAGCCTAAAATGATATTATAATCTAAAAAAGAAAAACGAAAAAGAGTAACAAATATTAGTATAAGCTTCACATATGAGCATTAATAGGGGGAAAAAAAGTTGCATAGGCCTTGAAAATAAAAGAAGACAAAAATATAAGCACCACAGTTCTTGAAAAAAAAAGTAAAAAGCTAGTCAAGGCTTGAGTAGGGGAGTAGCAGGAAGATTATTTGACTTGAGACTCTGACATTGCAGGTTCCCCGGGACTAATTCTAGCACATTTACTACCACTCAAATTGCATCTGTGTGGCTTAGCAGATGAAATTGGCCTTCTTCACCCGATCATTTTTAAGAGATTGCATTACCAATAATGAAAATGATTCTAGAAGTTACCTGGTTAGTTGTAATGTAAAGACTCCTTGGTAGAAGTGTATATACCTATATTTTTTTCTTATTGAATGCTCTTGCAAAATGTTGAAAAGCTTCATTTGATATTATTTAAGAGCAATACATTTCCTGCCTGCAGATATAGACTTCATTCTGCCAATTGGTCAAGAATAAACAATGTTTTTAACATAAATTTGTTTTATCTCAACAACTATGTAGACAGCTACATTTAAAAATGAATGAATTAATTATGTCTTTCAAATGCAAAAATACTGGTTACTCATGAGATGTAGGTCGTAAAATTTGAGTTTTTTTTCCAATAGGAAATTGATTTCCATTGATCTGTTCACATGCTCTTAAAAAATACCACTTGAAACCAGAAGCATGCATTTAAAAACTGTCAGCCTGGGGTTGGAAGCGCAATCCGTAATCACGGACTGGAGTCAGATTAGCGCGCCCCAAGAAATTCATCCTTGTGATCTTGGTCCTGTTAGTATAGTGCCTAAACCAGTTAATTTAAAGGACAAACGTCAAACTGAAGGTGTAAATGATTAAAAAACAGGAAGACACGATTCTATTTGTAATTACAATAATTATTTTAAAAGTCACAAAAATTATATGTAATTCAAAATAAAATCTCATGTCACATTCAAATACAGGAACATTATCTAATGAACACCAGCACACAAGGTATGGTATTCTTTTAACTTAAAGTCAAAGCAAATATACTTGAAACCGTTATTGATTTATGAAAACAGTGATCTCTAGAGCTGACCTAGCATTAGTGTGAAGGGCCTATATCCAGAAACTCAAATCGTTACTCCACTCAACCTGGTGATTTTACCCTTATTGATTCATGTTTGCTTTAGTCTCCTCCTGTCTCAGTGTCTCTGCACCTCTGTGGCTTTCAATTTTACATAGCAGCACCACCCCTAACACCCCCTCAACACACGCACACAAACCCTGCAACTTCTCTACTTTGTACTTTGTCCCACAGTGGGAAGGTATGAGTCTTAACAAAATGTATATATATATTTCCTCTCTCTTTATTTTTTCCTTTTTCTTTTTCGATTCATGTGTCCTCCATGCTTCATTTTCCCTGGGAAAGTATAACGCTGACCACGTATCAGACAGAGCCTGTAACTCTTGCTGGCTTTTGTTTCACAAAAGCCTAAACCCTTTGAAGAAGAGGCAGAGGGAATGTGAGAGGTTGAAAAGGTGCAGAGGCTTCCTTCAGATTCAACAAGTGATTTCCCCAAGGATTTGGGAGAGGAGAGACTTCTGTTGCTAAAACCCCAAAATGGAAGGAACTAGGCCACATGCTGGAGAGTGATGAGACCTCTAAAAGAGAAGGGTCTTGGGGTGCCTAGGGAGGCAGAACCACAGCCCAAAGATATCTCCCGAGCATCATCAGAAAACACCGAGCCACCAAATTTCACAAGACCAATTTGGCTTGTTAATGAGGATGCCAGCAGCGACTATACTTGGCTGGAGTTTAGATACCTTGTTTTGAGTACATCATACAAGCCTCTGGAATGCAGGAAATCTGAAATTCTGGCTTAGAGAGGGGACCCTAACAATGACTGAGGCAAAATTTCCACTAATATCAGCAAGACGGAGTTTCAGTTTGTATTTTCAATCTTCCTCAGCATATATTTTATTGCTTTAAAAGAGAACAATAAAATCGAACAGTACCTCCTCAGGTAAATTAAAAATCACCTCGGTTAGAAACGGAGCACTTGAGGTAAGAATAGTGTAATTAAGAATTAAGCACCTTTCTTTGGCTATTGCTGAGTTCTTCTGCTCGACATACTTTCTACGTGAAGTGAAATGTGGCCTGTCCTTGCCAGAGTAGATAATAGTGCCTGGACACTAGCCAGTTTAGCTAGAATGTTGAGAGAGGAGAGCATGTCAGCATTCACTGCAAGACCTACCCAGCCGCCTCTGTCAATGCTTTCTTATCTGTCTCCCTCACTCCTTCCTGGGCTGTCAGCACTGAACCTGGAATCAACTGCTCTACAGCCACTTAAAAAGACTCAGCTAGGAAATGATGTGTCTGGTCATTAGCTCTAGGTTATAATAAATGTTTGGTCATACGGAAAAGACTGTAAGTTGGACTTCTAGCTGCTCTTTCCACATGCCATGGTATCAAAGGTATAAATCCTAAACTTGAACAAAAATACATTCCAAATGCAAACCACACCCTTTAATCAACCTTGCAAACTGCTTTCACTCTCCTCCTTTTCTTCCACTTACTCTCTTGCTGGTGCATAAATTGGAATTCTTTCACACATGGATTCCTCCTTATAAATTCTCTTTTGTTTCACACTTGAGGCAGCGCTACTCAGGGAACATCAAGGAAATGCACAAAAGTGTTAGCAGAACCACATTTCAGTTAACTTTGCCCCCATCTGCCATGGACTTTGGGTGAATGGGTATTGTTAAGTGAAAGAGAAAGAGGGGTTTAAGAACTCATTCTAGTTGCCCTTGGTGCTGGGTAGGCTGTTGAAGGTCCTTCCCTCACCACTCCAACCTCTACACTTTTTTCTTTCATTATATTTTCTAACGGAAAGGACGGTGACATTTCTTAAAGGAGGAAAGTATTCTATATTAATACTGTAATCATTCATAATCATACTAGTTAAACTATTATACTATTTTCATTTGGCAAATTACTTTCTTCAGACATGTATATTTTATATAGTGATAGTATATTATAAAGTCCATAACTTTACTTCTGCTATTTGTAATACTATTTTTATTATATCATAAAATTTCCTCCATAAGTCATATTTTTAAAAGTCAAAATTTTAAATGTTACATTATATTTAATTCTGTTGATACATCTCATTTTTGAATATAGAATTCACTAACTCATAATTCTAATTCTGTGCATATCGATTGTTTCCAAGATATTGTTTTTATAGATGATGCTGTACTGAGAAGTACCACATACTGAGAGCTCTGATGGATACACGGGGCATATACAGATACTTAGCACATGTGATTTATAAGACTAACAAACACTATTCAGGGTGGATATTCTCAAGCCTGTTTTACAAATGGGGAAACTTGAGGCTCATAGATGTAAAATAATTCCTCAAGAGTACTCACTGAGAGTGGCAGAACCAGGATTTGAAATTCATATCTGACTCCAAATCTCATTCTTTCTTCTCTATGTTATAGAGCTATTTCTTTAGTGAAATTTCCCCAAGATAAAATCCTGAGAATGGAATTGTTGAATCAAAGTGTGACTATCTCTATGGCCCTCGTTACTTACCCCTCAGTGAAAATAACAGTGAAATGGAGACAAGAAAAATAATGTGCAAACCTATTATCTACCTTCCCTAAAGATCTCATGCTCTTTCAGATCAGAGGGGAACACCGTCAGGCTCTTTTTTTATATATTTGAGAAAATTATATGCAGGGAATTTACTTACTGGCTTATATTTCATCAACAAGATTTCTTGTGATCTTATGAAAAATACTAGATAAAATGAAGCACAAAATTTAGCACAATGTGAATAAAATATTATTATCATGGAAGATTTAAATACTTGTTCATAACTCTATTAGCATAGATGGAACTCTTAGTAAACAGAGGAACACATGTTTAATCTGTGAATAAATAAGGGGCCTTTTGTGTAACAAAAATTAGAGGGATCCCTTTAGCCAGAATAAAAATAAACGTCAAGGAGACAAAGGGATGCTTTCATGGTTTGAGATACACTATTATTATTATGCCTTTTCAACAAGTATCAATGCTCTCTCTTGCTTTTCACTGGAAACAGTGGAACCTTTGCTGAACTGACAGTCAGTTAGAGCCAGTCAACAGAAACTGCTCTGGGTCACATGGTACCGAGAACTGTTGTTGCCATCGCAACTGCACTATGATAAATTAGCCTGTCTCCGCTAAGTATTTGGTTTGCCTACATGCCCTAGAAGGTGCCGTTTTGATATTCTCCTTGACAGTTTCGAGCTAATCTCTGATTCAACCTTTCAGCGAGCTTGCTAACATTTACATATATTGAGGGAGAGAAAAAGGAAATTAATATTTTTGACTCATTAGATACATGCGTCAGTGTTTCTGAATGATTATACTATTTAAGGAATATTTTTGCATTTTCATAAAGTTTGATCATTGTTTTAGAAGCCATTCTATGCAAGGTTAATATAGATTTATTTCACCTCTTAGATTCTACATATTACTGTCAGTTAATAATTGAGATAAACTAATAGATTTAGCAAAGCTGGAGGAAAAAATGTTAGCTATAAAAGCACTGGAGCTTGCGATAGCTTAAATAATTATTTCTCCAAAATTAGTACATTTTTGTTTGGGCTATTACTTTCTTAATAAATTCTGTGTATTATAGAAAACAGTTTGTTTTCTTTCTAGAGGTACAGTGAGTTTAGGAGTTGTTTAGTCTTTTATATTTAAATTTAATGAGGTTCATAGATACTGTGTGTGAAATGCAATAAAACATTGTGATTTCAGGAAAGGTACATGAAAATTTAATGACTAATTGATATTTAGCAACTATGTAAAATGTTTTCAATTTATAAAGTGCTTCACATAAATTTTTCTCTTTTAAATTTCAACACTCCTTGATACTGTTAGCATACCCATTTTACAGATAAGGAAGAACAATTATAGAAGATAAGAAAATTGTCAAAGTTACAATGAAATTAAAATAGCCCAAGCTTAAAATCAAGTCTGTCATTCCAAATAAGAGATTCTTTATGCTACATTATTACCAAAATAATTCTGTTTCTCTTCTCTACCAAGCAAACACACAGTATTTATACAATATACATATTAGCTGAGAGCATTATATGTTATTTACAAAATTTAGTAACTTTAGAATCTTAAGAAGTTCAATACAATATGTTTGTTGGAAAATCTGCATATCATATAGAATCTAAATAAAAGGATATCAAAAGAATACAAGCTATATAAGGGGAATTGTCTTTTATTATTTTTATTTTATTCTTTGTGGGATAAGAAAAGAGGAGAGGAAAAGAGAATCACTGTGGAGCAGAATAAAATGGTAGCAGAAGTACAAATTTCAGGTTTAGGATGATCACATGGTTAATGGAATGGGCAATGAAGACTGCCATCCAGTTTGTTGTAGGAAAAGATTGCTTTATTTTTCCTGTCTTTGTCCTTCAGGGCTTGTCCTATTCCCTAGTCCCATGCTCCTCACCATCTAGTCTACAGATAAGCAACACGAGGGGCACCACCTGAGAGCTTGTTAAAATTGCAGAATCTGAAGCCCCACCTCAGTTCCGTTGCATGAGAATCCGTTTCAGCACAGTCCGTGTGATTCACATGCACATTAGTATTTGAGAGGCACTGTCTCCTCTGGAAATCCTACCACTTATCAGGAAGGAGAAGGAAGAAACTAAACACGTTCCACTGTGTGTAAAATACTATCAAACAGCATTGTGTGCTGCAGAGAAATTTTTTCATGAAAGGAAGTATCAATCGATATATTAATAGCAAATTTTCTTGTTGTCTTATTTTAAGAAATTACCACAGATACCCCAACCTTCAGCAACCTCTACTCTTATCAGTCAACAGCCATCAACATTGAGGCAAGACCCTCCAACAGCGAAAAGATTATAACTCACTGAAGGCTCAATGATTGTTAGCCTTTTTTTTTTTAGCAATAAAGTATTTTTAATTAACGTAAATACATTGTTTTTTAGACATAATGTTATTACACACTTAATAGACGACAGTATAGAGTAAACATAACTATTATTTGCACTAGGAAACCAAAAAAAATGTGCAACTCACTTTATTGCAATATTCACTTCGTTGCAGTGGCCCAGAACTGAACCCACAATATCTCTCAGGTGTGCCTGTATTCAGAACACATACACACACACGCCACAAAACATACACACATGTGCATAGAATCTAAGCATTAAAGAAAACAGATGGGCACATCTACATCCTGGGAAGTGTGGGAGTAAGAAGGGAAGAATTCAGACCAGTAAGTAATAAAAACTGTCATTAACCAAGCTAAACAAAAAAAGAAACTAAACATCGTAAGCTAGCAGTTTGAAGTGCCTGGAGTCAAGGCTGCAGTGACTTTAGAGTTTAATACCAGGATGTCCCTAAGTCAATAAATCTCTCACACATTGACCAAAAATCTCTTCAATATGAGAGATTGTATGGGGGGGTGGGTGTATGGAAGCTATATATTGAGGAGTCCATGTTTAAGTGTAAATACTGGCAAGTGAGACAGCCATATAATCCACCAGCAACCATTACCATCTTCAGGCAAATTGCTCAATAGTGGGAACTGAACAAGTGAGTATTCATTTGAGATTGTAAAGTCTAGGACACCAGGGACCCTGACTGTGCCTGGCATGGAATACACACACACACACACTCTGCACACACACATACACACACACACACACAAACACACAAAGACACAAGCCCTTTGAATTAAATCTTGTTCAAGGGAAGGCCAAAAGCACGAGAGGCTTCTGTTTGGGAAAGTCCTGTGATAAAGGCTGATCCGCAATGTAGGGCCCTGGGTAAAATTTATCGTCAATAGGATGGCAGAAGGGAACAGAAGACCAACATTCCCTTGCATACTAGTCAAGCCCAAGGTAAAATTGAAGTTTGCTTTGCTTTTCTCTCCCAGGTGCCAAATTCCTTTGTCTGTCTGGGCTTTTTTATATCTTAACTGAACCTCCCACTTCCCCCCAATCAAATATCACTTGCCTTGAATCATTCCATAAGGACTTCCTGACTTAGTAACTAGCAAATAGAATAAAATGCATATGCTAGTCATTTCCTGCAAATAAATAATGTCAATCCTGGGAGATAATATACTAATACTAATGTGTGCCAGTAATGGAAGAATGATCTATTTTCCCATATCACTGGTAAGAAGAGATACTTTGTGATAGTTAAAGACAAATGGTGATTCTTAAAGCAGTAAGTTTAAGCTACTGAGTCTGGCCAGTTGATGTTATTACATTTTAATCTTTATATAAATTAATAACACTAAAAGAATCTTTAGTCTGCCAATAGTTCCCATTAAAAATATTTGTAAAGACATTAAAATTATGTTAATAGAATTCAAAAAAGAAGAAAAATACTTATTGCAGAATTTTACTATCTTAACAAACCAACTCCTTTTCATTTTTCTCTATTTCCTTCTGGTCATTTGCAAGCAGTGTCTATTTTTTAAAAAATATAATTTCAATGATGACATCAGTACTAATTGTCCCTGACTTTGCCAGTCCCATTAGAGTCAGGTATCTGCCACCATTAGGCTGCATCCTGCCTGATTTCAGAGTCAGCTCTGCACCAGACAGGCTTCAAAACCACCACAGATAGCTGCTGTTATATTGGTGGGTGTGGTGTGATGCGGATACAAATTATAATATTCCTCATTAAATATTTAGGCTGTTTAAATTTTTAAGTATAATAAATAACTGTGAACTCTTCTCATGTAGCCTTTTCCTTTATTTTAAATTATTTTTTAAAATAACTTACCATGAGTGAGATTATGAGATTTGAAAATACAAACAGTTTGTGTGGCTCTTTAAACATATTAGAAAAATTACTTTCAAAAAGCATCATTCTTTTACTCCATCTCTAATAGTTTGCAGTGGAGGTAGAGGGTTGGCATCAGTAAGTTGCAAAAATCCCCCTTGTGGTTCTAATGCACAGCTCTTAGTTGAGAGCCACTAGATGAATGTAATGTTTTCACTGCAGTCAAACCAGCATGGATATTATCATTTAAATACATTTTTTTCTAAATTAGTAGGTATAAATTGTCTCTTATCATTCCCTTATTTTTAGAGCTTTAACTAATATATAGCTATAAATATTTCTATCAGAGGTGTCCTGTTTTCTCTTTTAGCTCTATAGTAGGTTGAAAGGTAAAAGAGATAATTAAGACAACTCTAAGTTACACCTTCTCTAGGACACTCTTCTTTCATAGTCACTCTCAATTCTCTTCATGGAATAAGAAAAGAGGAAAGAACTCAGCTTTAAGACCAAAATATAGGGAAACAAGGAAGTAGAATGCTTGTCCTTGACTCTAAAGAAATTCTCTGTAGAATACTGGACTCTGGAAATACCAAGAACGGACTGTTCTCCACCAAACTGAAGAGGCTACACGTATTTTACATGGTGTCTTACAGTAAGTGGGAATCCACCTGACAACATTTCAATCTGAGTACCAAGGAGTTGTTGGGAAGAAAACCCTTACACTTAAATATTCTTTCCAAAAGGGATGTGAAAAGTGCTGGTAGTGGCATTTCTTCACAACAAAGCAGAGTTTTAGGCTTCCTGGGTTTTGAATCTTTCCCGCCTGCTGAGTTTGACCAGGGACAACAACCATGGGTATTTCATGACATCAGTTCGACTTTTTTAGGTTTTAATGATGGGTAGTCCCAGAAGATTGGAAAGACCTTCAACTGTTCCTTAGGGGAAAAATGCCAAAAACTGTAGAAGATAGTTTACAGTTGGCTTAGTATTTGAGGCTAACAAAGACCTTTTAAATCAGTTATTAATTAACCAAAGAGAGCCTCAGCAAGGTGGACATTTATTTATTTTTTTCTTTTTTAGAGATGAGGTCTTGCTATATTGCTCTGGCTAGAGAACAGTGGCTATTCAAAGGTGCAATCATAGCACACTGCAGCCTCAAACTCCTGGGCTCAAGCGATCCTTCTGCCTTAGTCTCTCAAGTAAGTATGTGAGACTACAGGCATGTACCAGCTGACATTGTTAAAATGTCACATGTCAAAATGTCCATACTACCCTAAGTGATTTACAGATTCAATGCAATCCTCATCAAAATATCGATGTTATATTTCACAGATCTGGAAAAAATTATTCTATGCTTCGTTTGGAACCAGAAAAGAGCCCAAATAGCCAAAGCTAAATTAAAGAACTTCTGTACAGCTAAGGAGATAGTCAACAGAATTCCACAAATCCTACTGTGCCACTGACATCCGTTATGCTTTAAGGAAAGGCTATACTCTGAGACTTCCTTTGCAATCATAGAGACAAATCTGTTAGAGAAAGTGCTGCTAGATACATGTCTTCTGTTATTTTTACCAAACATATCTGTGCTTGCCTGAAATGCCCCCAAGTAATGTATTTGTTATCACACCCACACCCATCTTCACTGGCAGATCTGGTAATATATTTAATAACCCACAACCAGAATCCAGTAGGCCAGTGTATGCCCAAGGGAAGGCCACATGAGAGGTCTGTCTTCTTCTCTCTTAAAGATTTAGGATAGTGCTAGACCAGGAATGAATGAAAAATGTCAGGAATGCATGCCATTATTCCCCTCCCTTGTCTATGGAATATATCCCTGATGGACCAGAGCTCTCTCTTACTGAACCAGCATGAAGCCTTGAAATCTTCCTTATCATATTGCTGTAAGCAGGCAGTACAAATTAGGGGTGGAAGTGAATATGAAATCTTTGGCTCTCCTTGCTCTGGAGTAGTTTTAACAATTGGCCTAAAGTTGCAAATTCAAACTGCAAAGTAAGAGGAAAGAAATAAGCAAGAAGTCTGCAGTGTCATTCATCTGTAGAAAATTAATAGAAGTTGGAAACTGTAAAAATAGACCTCAGGTAGGCCCAAGGCCTCATCCTGCTGTGGGGATGATTCACGTGGGGAAAAAACTCAGGCAAACACGTGGGGAGATGCTGAAATTGTTACCAATTATTTGCATCATGCAGATAGCTAGAACTGTATTGTCAGGAGCCATGTGGGCTCAAATCTCCATGAAACTAGAAAGACGAGCTTTTCCAAAGTTCTGGCAGCATCCTCACCTCAAGAAGATGGCAGAAGCAGAAGTATTAGGGTCTTTATGGGCCTGGAGAGTGAGGGCAGCTGGACCCTCTCACTGGGAGCACTGTAGTGTCGCCAGTCTTGTGTAGTCAGCCTGTACTGTAGTAAGCTTATCCTTTACCTACTTAAAAAGAGCTCATCTCTTATGCTGCATCCGTTGGCATTTTCTGTCAAATCCCATCATGATCACTTTGTTAACTACCAAGCAGAGTCATAAATGCAAACATGTCTTTGTACAGTCAGATTTGGTCCAAAGCATTCTCTCCCAGACATAGAGAAGAAGAAACGGAAAGGTACACCATCCACATCCTTCTCCAACTGCCATGTTGAAGATAAAAACCATTCAATGGGCCTATTCATCACAGATTTGGGCTTATTTACTAGAATCTAATTCTTTAAAATGCTTTATTCTCACATATATGCAAAAATGTAGTCCATTTAGGAGAAGAAATGCAGAAAAAAATTGTGCAAGATAAAAAAAAAGAGGGGAAAGTTACAAAGAAAGGAGCAGGGAGAAAGAGATTTTAAACCCTTGACAATAGAGATACCTTCTTATTTTCTTTATGTTTCCAGGGCTAGCAGGACGCCTTAAATATAATTAGCCCAAGACTAAATATTTGCTAGACTGAAATTGAAAAGAGGAAAAGGAACAGATTAAAGGAGAGAGAAAAAATAAGAAAGGGAAATTTTTACATCATACCTTTTTTATTAAAAAAGGGCAATGCAATAATGAAACAAAAGGGATCCACAAAAATTTATATGCAAACTAAAAGCCCCGTAGTTTGACATTTCAAAAAATAAAATGAAATTGGCAGCCTAAAGTCACATAAGTTGACTATATTATGAAGTTCTTAAAACTTCAAATTGTGCTGTCATATAGAAGTCCTTCAAAATTTCTTAGGACAGTAACTCTCTACTTCAAAAGTAAATTTTGCAGCTGCTTGGAAATGAAAAAAAAAAAGAAGAAGAAGAAGAAGAGCCTTCTGAGTCTATGCTGGGAAAAAAAAGACTACAAATATTTTAAAGCCAGCTTATAGAGGGCACATCAGGATTTGAAAGGATATAATAAAAGATCTCCTTACAGCTCCCTGAAATATATGACAGTATTTCAAGGAATTTGGCTGAGACTGACACCAACTCTCATTTGAGATTTTAAAATAGAAGACAAACTGTCCCAGCTTTCAGCAATCACTTCATTGTTTCAAGAGGCCCTCCATTGCTTCTTGCCTGCAGGCATACTTTCCTACCTCCTGTTCTGTATCCTGTACCTAGAGCACGACTACTTTGATGTGGTAGGCATGGCCTCACTAAGAGATAATTCTCACTTTTTACTCACCTCTTCCCAGTCTGTGACTGCAATCTGTCCCCTCTAGTAAACAAATAGACAAATGCAATAGTAGAGATCTTTACTTGTTAAATAATTTAAAGAAACATATTTATACTTTATATAAATATTTTTATATATTTTAAATGTCCAAAAATAAAGATTAAATCATCTTTGCCGTGCATAAGTTCTTTAACATGCATGTATGACGAAAGGTAAAAGCCTCATCACCTGTGCATACCATTATTAACCTTAACTACTCCATTTCCGTCTCTCAATCAGTCAGTAGCCAAGTCTGGTCTGTTTGTCTCTACATTGTCCTCGTCTCCCCATACTATATTTTTCCTTAGATCCAATCACAAGTCTCTTTCTTGGATTGCTGCCGATCTGATCAGATAAGGCCATAACCCTCATAAAAGCCCATCAGAGGTGTCCCTCTGTCTTCAGGAATAAAATCCTAACAGAACATGCAATGCCCTTCCTGACCTGTCCACTGTTGACTTTACAAGACTCTTCTCTAGTCTAAACTTTCCTAGACCTTTGCATGTGCTATTCACTCTACATGGAATGCCCCTAACCTACCAAAGCTAAGTCGGTGAACCCCAAAATTCTTGTATCATTTTTAATATAGCACTAGACACACAGTCCTCTATTTGTGTTTGTCTGTCTTACCCCATGAGAACTCTTTGATACAGGTACTGAGCCTCACTCATATTCTGTTCCCAGCATCAGAATAGTGCCTAAAACATAGTAGTCACAAAACGTATTTTGCTAAATGGATACCCCTGATATCTTTAGGATTAATGCTGTGGGTTCACAGAATATTTATAGTCTCGTATAATTATAATTATGTCCTCTGATGCTCCAGAAATAAGCCAAAATGCACTATTCCATGCCTACACTATGATTACATCCAAGCAATTAAAAAAAGACTATAGCCTATTGACAGAATTGATAATCAAATATTAAAATATAGTTTCCAGAGGCTTGCCAACTTAAAAACTTGGTAGAGTAGTCACTGGCTACTCAATGTTCACTTATAATAATAAATGTAATCTTAAATTACTCCTTCTTGTGGAGAGAAAGTCTATATTGGAATAACTATCATGAAATGTTGCTATATGAAATCAGGTTGACCAAGTTGACCTGTAACTTTGAAATATTACATTTTCTTTATTCTCATACAAACTCTCTTAAAAATCATATTCTCAGTGCCAAAGGTCAGTTATTTCTATGTCAATTCTGAAATCCTCACCAGTTGAGGAGGGAAGTGAAGACATAGGCCAGTCATATGTCTATCCCTACGGGAAGGCCAAGGCCACAGACAGAAGCTGTGACCTCCAGGTGGACTCAGTTCTCTTTAATAGGTACTATCCAGGAGGAGTAGGAAAACTATGGGATTTGGAAAAGTTAAAGAAAAATTATCCAAGCTAAAATAAGTCAGGAGTACAGAATATGGCAGAGTGGGAGAAACTAGTTTTTTTTCAAGATTTCTTGAAAAAAGTATGAGCACTGATTTGGATAATCAAATAATACTCTTTCAAGGGCTATCTTTGTAAGGAACCAAATTTTGGATGCCAAGCAAAGTACGAACTTGTCATAATAAAATCTACATCAGAAGATCTGATCATCAGTTTTTATGCTAGCTTGCCATTAAAATGCCTTAAATATAAAAGCTGTCTTTTAGGCAAGCAAAATGTATCCGAAGTCTCAATATATACTGTGTAATGTTGTGAGACAAATGGCTCTGACTCCGACACAGCAACTGCAGTGAGTCCTTTCAATTCAGCTCAGACTTCTTGAAGGGCAGTGCAGTGATTCTCAGAGTAAATCAATAAAATTCCACAGCATTTTAGGGCCTGTTCTCAAAAAAGAAATTAAGCCCACTGTGTAAATTCAGATCCTTTCCCAATAAAGTTTCCAAAATGAAATGATCAAATCAGGATGTCTTGAGTACCAGGAAGAGAGCCACTACTATTTCATACTTCAGTTTTGCCAAACAGTATCCTTTATCACTTTGTAGAGAAATGTAGAGATGAGGATCACACATACCTAAGTTTTACATACAGAATATACATACCCTACAAAAGCAAAATAAGAAGTATTCTTTAGGGAGTGGCTAACAAATGGAATAAACTTCAAAATGAGATTGCAAACAGATGTAAATGTAATTTTTGCATTATTCAAATCTAATACACAAGAGAGTTGCCAAGCCACTGAAAGAAAACATGTTTAAACACACATAGAAAAAAAAATCATCCTAGTTATTAAATATTCTCTTTATATTTCAATTTTTTAGTTTCTAGTTTTAGAAACAAGTCTCCCTCTACTACACTATAGTGGGTCTCACACACACATACGCATATTAAAGAGTGCACATACATGTGAATTTCTGATGCATTCTTGATCACAGTTCCATGTTAAATGTTAGGAAAAGGGACTTTTCTGGAAGGTAAGGGAAAGAAAATCTGTATTCTAGATTTTGATAAGCCAAATGATATGTTCTTTAAATTAGATGATCAAAAAGTCCTAAGAGCATTCTTGGGTACTCTTCTTGAATTCCACGTTATTTTTTTGAAGAATAGTTCCAAAAGATATGATTTTGGAGTCAGGAGACTTGGCCTTAACACATGGCTATGATAATTATTACTTTTGTGAATTTGAAAAAGTCATTTCAAAATTACCTAGTTTTCTCTGCTGCGATATGGGGATATTGTGCTTCCCTACCAGGGATCCTATCAGGGTAAAACACTAAACAAACGGTAATTAAGCCTGAATTGTTTTACTGACGTACTGGATGTACTCTACTGGTGAAATGTGTATTGCTCTGTCCCAGTGTCAATAGTTCTTTCTCTGGATCTTTGTACTTTGCATGTCTGTCTTCCCTGAAACTCTAAAGACCTCAAGATGACCTGGGTTTTGGACAGATATTCCTAAGTAAATCTTGCTTGTTATAAATGGGAAGTTAGATTCCTTCTCTCTCTGCTCCCATACTTATGAAAACCTAAACAGGGAGGAAATAGAGATACAGTTTTAAAAACCACATCTAGTAATACTGTATATGAAAAACAAAAAAGGGATTCATGAAGAAAAATTCATGAGCTTTCAAAATCCACATTTGTCTATATTTGGCTACCCTTAATCTGGAGATAATTACTTTCTTTTCCTCTAGTTGGTGACCTGCATTTGAATATAAGCAGGACGAATGACATTAGAACATATTCACATCTCCACTGTGACAGATATACCCAAAGTTATGGCCAGGCCCTGAGAAGATCCAGATGATTCCAATCATTTGAGTCTCTAGGTGTTAGAAAATGATGTAATATCAAAACAGAGCTCTTAAAACTTGGGTACATTTTAAAAGTATACACTTGGCAAATTAATGGTTTTAGCACTCAGAAAAATAAAATTATGAAATCTATTTTCTGACTTGAGCATTATCTTTACTAACCTCTTTTTAATAGTTATAAAGCTTTGCCCTTTTATCCTCTGTGTTCTGGTGAGGAGGAGCAGAATATTCACCAGCTGCTCAAGAGTCTGGCTGGAGACAACTGAGGGGAAAAGGGAAAATCTGAACACATAATCTGTTATGAAGATTGCATATATATTATTTATTTCCTTGTTTGTACACTTCATCATTAACTTATGCAGTTATTTGATATCCTTAAGAAGACTGTTGATCTTGAATTTGATTCAAGTTAAAGGAATGGGATTAAAATATCAAATAAAAAAGAAGTGTAGTTTAGTCCAGGGATAAACAAACTTTTTCTGAAAAGGGGCAGATTGTAAATATTTTAGCCTTTGCAGGCTATGTAAGCTCTGTGGTAGCTACTTAATTCTGCTTTTGTAGCCTGAAAGCAGCCATAGATGACATGTAAAAGAATGGGTGAGACTGTGTTCCAATAAAACTTTATTTTTGGAGATTTGAATTTCCTATAGTTTTCACATAACATAAAATATTCTTCTTTCGATTTTTTGCAATCATTTAAAAGTGTAAAAATTAATCTTAATTTGGGGACTGTGTAAGTCAGCAGGTAGGCCAGATTTGGCCTACTGACCACAGTTTGCCTAGCCCTAGTCTAGTTAATCTAGTTTAAGTAAAAGTAGCAAAAAAAAAAAAAAAAAAGTGACCATGATTCACCTGTGTTCCCAACTGAAAAGTTACATAAAAGAAACATGTTTTTGTTTATCCAAAATTTTTCTTAAAAACATTAAATAAATTTAGTCTATTGATAGCAAATTACTCTGAAAAAATTTTTATCAATTAGTTTGAAAAACTTTCAGTGTGTTAATTTTAACTGCAAAAGCCATCAAGGTAAACTCTGTTCATACTCCATATCAAAGTTCAACAAAATTTTTGTTATCTGAGACCATCTTTTAGATTATTTAAATGTATGTACTCAAAACCTTTAAAGCTTTCTGCGTCTGCTAAACTAATAGATACCCACAGTTTGATGGAACTGAGGAACTGAAGGAATAGTAGAAAGACCAGAATTGGCTTCTTGACTATATTATTTTGCTAAAATATTCAGAAATGTATATATTTAGCATTCTCTCTCTAAACTGAATTATTTTAACATTTAACATTTTCAAATAATTTGATTATTCTTGGAAATAACTCTAACTCCTTAGCTGACTGGTCAAACTTCATTTTTATTGCCACTATTGTTTCCAATGTTCTCTTAAAGCTCTGTCTGAATGGCCCAGAGGACAATTTCATTTTTCCTTCAAAGTTAAGTTTGTTTAAAGTCACTGGGGCAATTTCGATTGGATATAGTTCATAAGGCCTCCTTGAAAGCGTGTTGATTCTGTGGCTGATAGTCCATTTATTACAGTGACTATTTGTGATTGGTGTCTTTTCAAAGTAGTGCACAACCCTACCTCTAAAAAGGGATTCACAGTTCATAGTGACAGATTTACTGCAGAAATGAGTAAGTCCCTAGTTAACTGTAAAACACACACACACCAGCACCAATAACAAAAACAACCTGTCCATTTGGCTCCCCAGAGCTAGCAGCTACTGCATCATTATAGAAGCTGTAGATATGTGAATACACCATACCAGTGGTATGCTGGTTAATGCTTAAGACCAACTCTCTGGGGAGAAAAGCCCTGATTTGTGGCATTTGCTGATTTTGCACGGTGTGAATACTTTCACCATGGCCCATTTATAGCTACCAATGTGACACCTCTGAATGCAGAATGGGGAGACTTCCACTTTATTGGCTCTTTAAAGCTGATATGAACTGGCTTCAGCACCTCACTGCCTGGTAGTAAGAAATTGTAGTAATTTTAGTCTGACACCTAAAAGGGAAACTGAAGATCAAACCTTCTTCCTATATTTATTTTCTGTAACATTATAGATTTCTACAATAAAATAAAATCCTCTAAATGATTAAAACACTGCAAAATGTTGGATTTAAAACACATCTTCAGGATAACTTACAAATGAAGGTATTGACACTAGTAAAATTTAGAATTGTTACTTGTAATGAGGAGGTCTCACCTAGCAGAGAAATTATCATTTATAAATGTCAGTGAAAGCTAAATTTTAAGACAGAAACTTTTATTAGGATTTTAAAAAATCAAATCATGGCAATTCAGGTAAAATCTTGAAATGCATTTCTTTTATATGTGGCTTTTAAATGCTTTTTATTTTTTCAATACCTTCTTTTGCAGCATACCACGGCACTTACGTATGCAAATCAAATTAATTTCAATGATTCATGTAGTCTAAAGGAGGCAAGAACACCATGCTATTCTATTAGTATTGATTTGTAACATGAGTGGTAGATGTTCATGGCAAAGAGAGAAGAAATCTGTGGCTTACTTATAGAACTGAGTCCCTAAAGCTTATCTGATTCAGTGAACACAACTTTTCTCTTATAAGATATCTATTGTTTATCTTGTCTTCACTAGTTAGAGCAAGAATGTTTTACTTGTTTTACATTCAAATAAGGGTATCAGTATGACAGTTTACCTAACCTATACATAATGAGATAAAAATGTAAATTTTTACTGGATTTGTGGTGTGCACTCAAGAGTAAAATTGCTTATATTAGGATGAGTCATGCCTGTTTGTGACTAAGACCACACTTAGTAGCTCAACAACTCATCCAACCTTCCTTATGCTTATTTGGATCGCAATCTCTGGTTCTACAAAGCTGCAAAGGCCCTCAATTCAGCTTGTTTGTTTAATGACATATTTGCAAAAACTAAAGAAGGCAGTATCAGTATAGAAATGTACACTTTGAGGAAAGATAACACATTTTACTACCTTAATTTAATGTGATAGTTATTTAGGAAGATAGCAGGCACTTTATGATTTTATTACAAAAGCATCAAGATGTTAGTCAGGTAATGATCTCTACTAGGATTGTCTAGAAAGGAAAGCAGTGAAACTGAATCTTGAAGAATCTTACTGTGAGGCCAAAGAGTCACAAAGATGATGAAGATTTTAAAAATATGTAAAAAATCACGGGGGGAGTGAAATAGTGAGTTTCGAGAAGAAAGTAGCCAAATGTAAAAGGGAAGTAAGATACTTACTTCTGGGTTAAGGAACATTGGTTCTGACAAAGAAGATGTCTTGGGACCCTAGAAAGGAATTGGGTAAGAAATAAGAGCAGTTTATGGTGAGGAGTTGATGGGATATATTTAATAGTGGGTTTGCGAATCAAGGCAGTTTGTGATCACTAATTGATAGTCAAGTTCAAGGAAGAGGAACAGGGAGTGTAGCAAGCAAGAGAGTATTTATTTGAATGAAATGACAGTTGAGATTGAGGTCTCTAGCTGAGAGAAAAAGTGATTGGGTGAGAGGAGGGGATTGTTAGATAAGAAGGCTGCACTGAGAGTGGGAGATTTCAGGGCTGGATGGTACCTTATAATGAAGCCTGCCAATGTCTAAAGGGTGAATGAGAACTGCAAAGGGTGGGATGGAAAGAAGACTGAAAAAGCAGCAGTGATGCCACAGAATGTATGTTAATGGAGAATGCAACTTTACCCCAAATGTTTATATTTTGCAAAATCATACTACCAAATGTCAAATAAGTTCCTAAATACTGTGGAAGTAAATGCCTTCCTAGCACATGAGGAACTTACCCAAGCAATTCTAAAACTTTGCTAAACTAAAAATGCAAGTCTATTTCTAGTCCTTTTAGGTACTCAGACTACTCAAACTGAAAGGAGATACCCTACTTTCCAGAGCTAGATAGACTTTTATTCTACATATCAGAAGCCTCCCAGCTATCAGAAGGACCAGCCGGACAGTAATAATTTGGTCCTGTGTATGAGAGACAGAATAATTCCCCCCAAGGATGACCATGCCCTAATTCCTAGAACCTGTGCATGTTACCTTGCATGGCAAAAGAAACTTTATAGATGTGGTTTTTGGAAGGGTTAAATCTAATCTCGTGAGTCCTTAAAAGAACTGTGGTCAGAGAAATGCAAGAGGAACAAGGAAGAAGGAAGGATTCAAAGTAAGTGTTAAGGGCTTCTAGAAGCTGGGGACAGCCCTCAGTCCTACAATTGCAAAATACTGAATTAGAACAACAGCCCAAACCACAAGGACAGAGATTCTCCCCTAAAACCTGTAGTAAGATGGCAGTCCTGCTGACACCTAACTTTTAGCCCAGTGAAACCTGTGGCAGACTTTTTAATTACTTAACTAAGAGATAATAAATACGTGTTATTTTAAGCTACTACTAAGTTTGTGGCAATTTTTTGGCAGCAATAGAAAACTCATGCACTATATGACCCTGAAGTATCTATGAGAGTGTATCTTTAATAAACATCAAAGAAGAATAGGGGTCAATTTATATAATCTTATGGGAGAATGAACAACTTACAGACTCTTTCCCCTACTCCAGGTGGTTGGAAAACTTGACAGCTACCAATGACTATTCCTTTCTATAAAGTTGAATCTCTGGATGTGAATATGCTTGGCAATTAGCTTGTATGCCTCCCTTTACCTCTTGGTAAGTCGCTATTATATTCCACTGGTTCCTTAGGGCTTCCCCTCAGGTTTCTGCTAGGTAATGTGCTCTATGTTGCCTTCCAGTAGCTAGCTAGGTAGTAACAATAATAATTACAAAATTCTGTGATTAAGTGCTGTAATGGAAGTCTATACCAAGGCCAACCTGGCATAAAAGAAAAAGCAACTAGCACACCCAAGCGGTGAGGTGGAAGTACTCATAGGATTCAAAATAGTGAATAAGGGTTTGAAACTCAAATAAACTGGTAGGGCATTTCAGGCCGAAGTTATGGCACAAGTAAAGGCATGAAGAGGTGAATAGGAATAAAAGATGTGAGTAGCAGGAAACCAAATATGTTGTAAGACAAATATTCAGGGTCCACATCATGGAAAACTTGCTGTGACATAAAAAGGAATTTAGGACGTATAAATAACAGGCAAGCTACTACAAAATTTTAAGCAGAACAAAACAAAATTGTATTTATTCTTGTGGGCAGCATGAAGGACAAACGAAGGTAGGTTAAGCAAGAGGTAAAGAAACAGGTTAGGAGCCCATACAATAATAATTATGCGAAAAATTAATTAGGGCCTAAGGCAAAGTGATAGACATGAGGTGAAGATCTAAAAGGATTTAGTTAGAGTGCGGAGGATTTGATGACCTTTTGAGTGAAGGATAGTTGAGGAAAAAGTCAAGGATCATCATTAATCACCATGGTCATCAGCATAATTAATTTTTGCTGGGTCTTAACACATGTGTGCCACTCTGTTAAGCATCTTTTTTTGACTATATTATGTGGCCTGCATCATAGTACCATGAGAAAGGTATAATTGTTACATCCATTTTATTGATGAAAAAACTGGGGCTTCAAAAGATAAAGTAACTTCCTTAAAATCACATTGTTAATATAAGAGCTGAAATATAAACCCTGGCAACTGACCTGCCTACTTCAAAATCTATGCTTTTAACCGCTATGTCATTGCATTCCCGTGGCTTCTTACATCCAGGTTTCTGGCCTGGGTGACTGGCTGGATGTGTACCTTTTATTAGAAAAGGCAAAAAAGAGAGGCGAGTCACTATAGGTTAAAAATACATTCAATTTAGGACATGTTGGGTTTGAGGTGTCTATGAGACATCTACGTGATGAGCCAGAGGGCTCCTAGTTCTCTGGGTCTGATTTCTCAGAGGCGTGAATTGAACAGGAGATACCTGTTTTCTGTCTGGTACTCACGATGGCTCAAAAATTAATGTAACTAGCAGGTATACAAGAGACAAGGACCCAGGATATGCATAAGTATGCTACAGATTAACTTCAGAGATTAAAAAATGGAAACGAAAAATGCTTTCCCAAATCTCCAAGGTAGTACAATATCGCCACCTACTGCAATGGCTGTCAAGGACAATATATCTTCCAAGTCAGTTTGAAGCCTAGCTCACTTCCTTTCCGCTCTATAGCTTACTCTGTTTCCTCATGTTTTCCTGTCCGTGGCTCCTGAACCATAATTGGGATACATTACTGGGTAGATCCCACAAGTATCCAGCAATTGGAAATTACGGCAGGTGTTCCAGTCTGTAGAGTCAAAATGTATTGAAGTAAATTACTTCATTATAATCTCTTATTCCTCATTTAACTGTCATTTTCTTTGTTTACTTTGTCTTGTCCTGATTCTGAAAATGGTGCTGACATTTATTAGCCTGTAGAAATTCAATACTTTCTGAGACTCAGTTTTCTCATCTGTAAACTGGGGCTACTGATGTAGCCTCTAACTACTATTTATGTTTACCTAACTACTATTGTGAAAGTTAAAAGAAAATTACATATATGGAGCATGTATAGGAAAATCTTAATAATGCTTTGTTCTTCCAAACCCACGTTTAGAAAGGATACAACATATCTGATATGGAAGTTCCATAAAATAAAAAGAGAGAAGAGAAGCAGCCGGAAATGTTGGAGGTTATGACACAGACACTTACAAAGTAATAAGTTTTCACAGGCCCAACAAAAAAAATAGGAACTAATATGAAGATATATAAAAATAAGGAAATTGAAAAAAGAGTATTTAAATATATGTGACAAATTCTTACTGTTTTGATTACATACAAATACTTAATAGAAGTAAATACTAGTAAAGATAGATGATTTCTGTCAAGTATCAAGATTCTATGATAAACAAAACCATTTCAATTATGTGCTTAAGTAGAACAGTGATTCAGGTGATTGTTACTTTCCTGTGACTTCCACTTCCAGAAACATAATTGCTCTGACCTTGGCTGTAGAATATGCATTCTGCCATTTAGTGCTCTTTCCTGCATATTCATTCATTAAGTATTTATTACTCACTGCAAGGTGTGAGGCAGCACGCTAGAAGCAATTTTGTCTTTTCTGCATGATGGGCATTATTGTGACTTGATTAGGACAGAGCGGAAGGGTTTATTTAGGGATTGTATAATTAGATTTCATTTGCGCATAGGGGATGAGAAAGTCCTAATCTTTCTAAATTTGAATATGTTGGATTTGAAAGTGTCCCAAGGATCCCTCAGTGGTGGCCATTCATACCTACTACCCTGGTAAGTTTCAGGATTCTGCTGGGGAGGTTGGCAAATGGCCCTGGGCAATGGCCAGGAGTAAATCATTCCCCCTGTTCAAGGTTTGTGGAGGTGTCCTGGGCAAAGGGGATAACACATGGAAGAGAGCAACTATTTTAGGGCTGCACTTTGACCAAATGCAATACTCTGAAGGGATTTGATAATCTTTTGCTATGTAATTACCTAAAATGGCTTTCTAATTATGCAGATAACTTGAAAATATGACAAAATACCACCTCAGGTTAGAAAATCTAAGGAGATACGTTATCAGCCCACAGCAGTCCCAGTTGGGAACTGAGAGATGAGGGTGTGTGTTTGCTACTTTCAATGACTTAGGATATTGCACATGATCAATAGTTCAAATAATGAGTACTGCACTCTGTGTCCAGAGTTCATAATGTTTTGCTGGCACTACCTGCCAACCTTTACAACATCTCTGTCTTGTATGGAATGTGCAGTCTTCTATAATCCTATTTCATCAAAGAACTAAATGTGGGTAGAGAAGTACCTTGGTTGAATAACGGCTACTTCACTGTAAACACACGCACGCACACACACACACACACACACACACGAGAGGTCATATCTGCTAATCTCCACTCTTTTCTTCTCCAGTCCATACATTATTCCCTTTAAGATAAACACTCAAGGATGAGGGATTCAATATTTAATTTCCTCCTAGCTTTTTTCCAAGATCACTTAATTGAACTCTCATTACAGGTGCAACCAATTCTTTTTCACTTTGTAGCTGAATATTGCCGTAGCACACAGATTCCAACCATATTTTAATGAAGCCTTTTATTAGAGCAGTGGCTCCTATTGCCATGTGTGAAGGAGCTTTCAGATTTTCCATTAGAGGCCACACTTTGGATGGGTTTATAACTAGGAAGTAAACCTTTTCATCAGGTTAAAGTAGGGCAAAAAAGGTTTTAGCCTTAAAAGTACTTTGTTATTTCATAATAATAAATCAATTTTCCTTCAAGATCAGAGTGCAATAACAATTTTCTTCCAATGCAATCTCCTTGTATTTCTCCAGGTTTATATAAATGACCACTTTTCACACATTTATTTCTCCAGAAAGCATTCATATGAAGTCAGGGAAAGGGTTCAAGAGTAAGGCAGTTGAACATTCCATGCACAATGCTAATGCAATATCCATACAGGCCAGTTAGATTTTGCACTGAAGAGAATCTCTGTACCAAAGGCACTGACTGTCTCTGATCCAAGTAGCCTTCTCACAAATGCATTCTGTTGGTCACCCAGGGACTGGACAGGCATGTGTGGGTGGTTCTGCACAAACCTCTCACCATTAACTGAAAAACGACTGAAGGAATAGATCACAGAAATGACGGTCAGAATGATGACCTGAGCACATGAAAAGCAGTCCTTGTGTTAATGGTAATACCTTTAACTTTTATTAGGGAACTTCCTCTTACAGTCCGGGTTAATGGATACAGAATCTTAAAGGGAATGGCTTTTGATTTCAAATTCCTACTCTATGCTCTTAACAGTAAAGTGGGGTAACTGAAAATGATTACTGGGTCACCAGAAAATGCTGCACGGCCTAAATGTCATTTTGCCTAATTAAACATACACCTACACACACACACACACACACACACAAACATATACTCACACAAAAGAACAAGCCCCTTATTTTTGGCAAAATCTCTATTAATTTCCACAATTTGTTGCATTATTTCTTACATCTATAAGCTTGAAGAATTTAAATTTTTTTTGAGTAATTCAGCATTGGAGTTGGTGGTGGTATTTTTTAAAGCATAAATTTATGCACTGTAACTGTTTTGAAGGATGCATATTTTATTGGATACATCCGAATTAAACAGCTTTCTCAACCAGTACAACTAGTCCTTATTACTGTTGCTGGCAGGCAAACAACTACCATGGTTGTTGCCAGACCTTATGTTTGCTGTGTTCTTTTATTCCTTTTCACGTATTGCTGTCTTTCAGTATCAACCATCGTAGGTACCTTCTTTAACATAAATTGAACGGGATTTTTAAACATCATTTAACAACAACAAAAACACTTTTTACTTCTTGACAACCCAGAGAAATGGATTCTTCTAAAAGGAAACAGATTGCTTTAAAAACGACCTGTCACAACTAAATGGTCATGCCACTGAGTTTTCTAATAAAAGGTATTAACCCCTTGGGATTCCTACATGACCTCTATTTTACACTCTTTGTCACAGTCTCTACTACAGCAGTGGCAGGTAGCTGGCTAGAGGCTACACTTATGCAGAAAGAAAGGTCAGAGAGGCAAGACGGCTGCAAAGATGAGCAATTCACATCCCCCTCCCATAGCTCTCTTGTCACACTGCCTACAGGCAAAGATCCTTTTGCTTATATGCAGCTCTGAAAATTATGCTTATTATTGCCATGATCTCAAAAAGGCAAATTATTATTATTATTCATTCTCATGGCCTACTTTTGTGCTGAACAATTATGACTTCAGATGAGAAATAACAGTTTCATGTCAAAATGCTCATACATTTATGGAAATACATAGCTGTCATTCTGCATAAAATTAGAAGCCTTCAATTTTCATTTCAAATCATTCTGCATGCAAAGAGTGAATACAAACAAAAAACTTGTATAGTTGGTTTGAAATGTAGTATTCTACACTTATAACAGAAAATCTCCAGCCAAAGCCATGATTAACAGCTAAATTATGATAAACCTGTCCTTGTGCATGTCTTGTAAATGATGAGCTGTCAATAGTCTACATTCAAACGACAGAAAGGATAATAAAATGAGGACCTCTAAGCCTTGGTTTTAACTGGGATATTGCAGAGTTCAAATACTCCTAAAAATTTTAACATCTTCTTTAAAACCAAAAAAAAAGATTCATGCCAATATATAATGTAAGAAAAAAAGCATACTTCATAATATTTTTTAGATAGAAGTTCTGGGGCATGAAATATTCATTTTAATAAAATGTCATAATATATTGTGTTCATTGTATAAAGATTAACATATATTAAAATGACCATAACACAAAAATATGTCCCCTGTTATTCAGTTCATGATGTTTCGGAAGCCCTTCAGTATAGTGGCCTCCCGTATTCAGGAGTTCCATGTCCACAGGTTTTGCATCCATGATTCAACCAACCACCAACTGAATTTATTAAATAAAATTTAAAAAAATATAACAAAAACTAATACAAATAAAAAATATAGTACAACAACTATTTATATAGCATTTACATTATATTAGGTATTATAAGTAACATACAGATGATTTAAAATATAGGGGAGAATGTGCTCAGGTTATATGCAAATACTATGCCATTTTGTATAAAGAACTTGAGCATCCGGGGATTCTGGTATGTGCAGAGTCTTGGAACCAACCCCTGTGGATACTGAGGGATGACTGTATCTAATTGTGCTTTAGGGTTTCTATTACTAAATAAACCCATTATTGGACTGGGAGTTTCAGATATGCCTATAACTGAGAGTCCTGGGAATAGAATAAAGAGAATGTTGTGATTCATGAAGATTTTATTACATGCCTTATGTGTGTGAACCACATATACCAACATGTTCCACTGTCACTTGCAATCAGCACTTTCTATTGATGTTAATTAATCCATATTACTTTAAGGAATGGGATATAATTTTAAGATAAGTTGAAAGTCATTTAGAAAGTTCCAATTAAAGTTCATAAATTATTTCATTGATAAAGATTTATATTTCAGTGATGGTGGTAGTGGGAGAAGTGGTTTTTAAAATGTTATTTTTGGTGTCAAATCTTCTGTGTGAAAATTTTACAAATATAGATCGATAATTTAAAAAACCCAGTTATTAAAATAATGGTAAAGCTTGAAAATTTTCCTTTCAGAGCTGGTTATTTTTAGAAAGCAAAAATACGGTTCACCAATACATTTTAAAAATGATCGTGTTTTAATACTAATGAAAAATTAGAATTTAAAATATGCTATAGCAACATAATGTATTGGTTAAAACATTGAACATGAGTCAAGTAACTTGGATTTTCTGTTAGAAGTTTTCCTCTAATTAGCTATAGCCTAGTTTTCAAAATTTTAGTCAGGTGGAGAATGGAAATTAGATGACATTTTTCAAGACTTCTTCCAATTCTAAAATTTAAAACATTTATTTGATATTTTAGACAAAATTTTCCAATATTCTTTTGCATGATCATATAAAACAAGTTCATATTTTTATTGTACTTTGTCATTGCAATCATGTGTATAGCTACATAAGTGAAAGAAGTCAAGAAAAAAAATTGAGAAAAGGAGCATGTAATCTGAACTCTAAACTACTAAGCTTTGCAGAACAGTTGAGTTCTAAGAAATAGAACTAGAATCTCCCCAATAAAAGCCTTTTTATTGTGGTCAAGTGATCAAGTCCTGAGAAAAAGAAAGGTAGATATCTCCACTCTTGAATGGTGCCCACAAAGTTTTCAAAAGAACATTATTTAAGGATTACAGAGGTCAGGTAAGAAATGCACTTTGTCGCAGATAAGGTGAATAAGCTATACATTGGAAAAATGAATGCTAATGATGAATACTGACTATTCAAATTTTGATTTACATACTGAAAGCTGAATATCATCAGAATGATTCTTATAGCAAAGAAGTGCAGAGATGTCTTTGCAAACTGGGAAATGTAATCAGACAAATGAGCCATATTTTTTAAAATCTATTTTTTCTTTCCTATATTTATTCTATTTTGTAGTATGATGTGAATCATAATGTGGATTGATGGTAAAGCCATATGGTAGGTTGATGGTTATTTTTATTGGGTTCAGTGGTCTCTGGTCATGCATTTATATTTCCTGTGGAGTTAGGAGGCTACTTTTTCCTGGGAATTGCCTGAGTTGAAACACCAGGATGATATTTATAAGACCGAAGTATTTCATCATTTTGATTTTTGTACTCATTCATATTTTAGATTTTGTTGGTAAAATGCATTGCTAGAATTATTTTTGCTTTTAAAATATTTTGCCTTATATACAGTGTAAGTGCTCAGTTTATAATTTAAGAGCTACAGACATCCTGAGAACCAGTGAGATGTTTGAATTTGACCCCTGATGAGTATTCTTTGTTTTCATAAGAAAAGAAAAACAGTAAGTAGCAAAACTGTAAAAGTTTTGATTAAAAATGTAGAATAAACATTAGAATGTTTCTAGGTAGAGGCAAACTTTTTCTTTTTTCTTTTTATAATTTAACTTTTTTTTGCCTTTAAAGAGTAATGTAAACCATCCCCACTTTATTCCCCGCTCACAGTTAGGTAGAATGAATAAGATCTACTATTTGGTAGCATAGTATGGTGACTATAGTTAACAATTTATTGTATTATTTTGAAATAACTGAAAGAGTGGAATTGAAACATTCCTAACACAAAGAAATGATAATTGCTTGAGGTGATAGATACCCCAATTACTGTGATTTGATCATTACACACTGTATGCCTGTATCAACACATCACATGTATCCCATAAATATTATATACCCAGAGCTATTATAACCCATAATAATTAAAAATAAAAGATTGTTAAAAAGTAATGCTCACATAACAGTAAATTTGAGGCCTAGGAAAATGAAAAAAAGTACAGTCTCTCCTTTATAATGCACAAAATCTTTTCATTTTGGAGTGTTTACTTTCATTTTATTTCCATGAGTGTTCTTTTGTCTAGCTATACTCATATTGTTTCCATCTTTTATATGCTGAATTTTCACTTAGCAGCATGCAATAAACGTGTTGTCATTAATTTACACAGTCTTAGTGACCAACATTTGTAGTGGTTGCATAGCAGCCTGTGTGTATGTACCACAATTTATCTAAGTATATCTCTATTGACAGGCCTCTGGGTGGTATGGAATATGGGCCTCTAGGCAGTGTGGAATATGTCTGTTTTAAATAATGTTGAAACAAACATTCTTATAACTTTCCTCATATTTTGGATTCTTTCCTATTAACATATTCTATAAAGAAGATGTTCGCACAAATAATGCTATCATATGTATGTCTTTTGAAACACATTTTCAATTACTTTCTAAATTTTTTTACCAATCAAAATGGAACTGATAGTATAAAAGCAACTATTATTACTATTTAATCATTGCACATTTTGAGATTAGAAATAGATATTCACTGTCATTTCAATTTACATTTCTTTAAATACAAATAGAATTCCATATTTTTACAGATTTATTTATTAATTGTATTTTCATAATTATTACTTCATGTCTTTGTCCATTTATGTTTAGAGTTTTACTGTAATTACAGTCTTTAGGAATTCTTTAGGTAACAAAAATCTGTATTGTTTATTATATTTGCTGAAAACGATGTCTCAGTTTTTTCTTTTTCATCCCTACAAGTTATTTCTTCCTTTTGTTTTCTGTTTTCTGAATTTTGATGTTTGGCAGTTTTAAAGTGTTTAACTGAATGTTTAGGGAATTGTTAATGGTAACATTATAAACTTTATTTCCTTTAGACACTTATCCCTTAGCCATTTGAGTTATTTTTATTTTTATTGTTGATATATAATTATTATTTATCATATATTTAATATAGTAATATATCAAGTTCTTATAAGGAATTAGCCTATATTTCTAGCCTACCTATGTGGCACTTACTATTTGAAGTATTTTAGTTTTATAATATGTCTTAAATTGTTTCCCTTGCCTCTATGCTCTAATTTGATATTGAAAATAAATGACTTATATTTATGAAAAAATAACAGAATATAGCATGTGTGTCCCAAATTGTGAAGAACTTATTATAAAATACTTTAAATAATAAAATTAGGAGTAGAGACAATGTATACAACATAATTTCAAGGTGAAATATTAATACTGCCTAGATTCCTCAGTGAAGACCCTCAGCTCTACAGAGATGGTGAGATTTTAGGTGAATCTTACAATGTTGGTTTTTATGGTTTGAGGGTGATCCCCAAAATTTATGTGTTGAAATGAAATGCAGTCATCAATTTGATAGTCTTCATGAGGGTGGAGCTCTCAAAAATGAGATTAGCATCTTATAAAACAGCTTGGGGGGCAAATTCCTTCCTTCCCTCTTCTGATGCATAAAGGTGCAGTGTTCATCTCCTTCAGGGGTTGCAGCAACAAGGTACTATTTTGGAAACAGAGAGCAGCCCTAACTAGACATTGAACCAGCTAGCACCCTGATCTTGGACTTCCCAATCTAGAACTGTGGGAAATAAATTTCTATTATTGCACAAGAACAGAGATATAGACCTTTGGAACAGTACTGAGAACCCAGATATAAAACCATCCTCATATCGTCAACTAATCTTTGGCAAAGCAGACAAAAATATACATTGGGGAAGAATCCCTATTCAATAAATGGTTCTGGAAAACTAGATAAAAACATGCAGAAGATTGAAACTGGATCCCCACCTCTCACTTCTTGCAAAAATCTATTCACAATGGATAATAGACTTAAATCTAAGGTGCAAATCCTTAAGAATTCTAGAAGAAAATGTAGGGAAAACTCTTATAAACATCGGCCTAGGCAAAGAATTTATGAGGAAGAGCCCCCAAACAATCACACAACAATAAAAATAAACGAAGGGGACCTGATCAAATTAAAAACCTTCTGCACAGCCAAGGAAACTATTAGTAGAGCAAATAGACAACCTAAAGAATGGGAGAAAATATTTGCATGCTACACATCTGATAAAGGGCTGATAACTAGAATCTATATAGAACTTAAAAGAATCAACAAGAAAAAAATCAAACAACCCCATCAATAAATGAGCAAAAGACATGAACAGAAACTCTTCAAAAGAAGACAGAATGATGGCCAGCAAGCATATAAGAAAAGTGCTCAACATCTCTAACCATCAGAGAAGTGCAAATCAAAACCACAATGAGATATCACCTAACTCCAGTAAGAATGGCCTTTATCAAAAAGTCCCAAAACAACAAATGCTGGTGTGGATGTGCAGAGATAAGAACACTCTTACACTGCTGATGGGACTGCAAATTAGTACAACCCCTGTGGAAAGTAACTTGGAGATATCTCAAAGAGGTAAAAATAGAAATACCATTTGATCCAGCAATCCCATTAGTAGGCATCTATCCAAAGGAAAAAAAGACATTCTATAATAAAGACATCCACGTTCAAATGTTTATGGCAGCACAACTCACAATTGCAAAGATGTAGAAGCAACCCAAGCATCCACCAATACATGAGTGGATTAATAAAATGCGATATGTGTATACCATGGAATACTACTCAACTACAAAAAACAATAGTGGACTATCGCCTCTTATATTATCCTGGATAAAGCTTCAGCCCATCCTTCAAAGTGAGGTGTCATAAGAATAGAAAAATAAGCATCACATGTACTCACCATCAAATTGGTAACTGATCAACACTAAGGTACTCACATGAAAGTAATATTCACTGGGTGCTGGTCAGGTGGGAGGGGGTTCGTGGAGGTGGGTAAACTCACAACTAATGGATGTGGTGCACACTGTATCGGGGAAGGGCCAGCTTGTAGCCCTGGCTTGGGTGAGGCAAAGCCATTATATGTAGCCAAAATGTTTGTACTCCCATAATATTCTGAAATTAAAAATATATAAATAAATTTCTATTGTTTATAAGTTATCCAGTCTAGTATTTTATTACAGCAGTACAAATGGACTAAGACATTGCTAGATTATATATGTGCTCATCTGATTTTAGTTTCTATGACATAAAAATAAGTACATAGATATAGATGAGTCTAGGGTTTTATGTATATGCATGTGTAGGGGACTTCCTTTTAGTTTTCTCCATACACTATGTCTACATGTGGGTGTAAAATTTCAACTCATCCCAAAGTATGTAGGTTCTTCTTAAGTAACCTATTATCAGTACCTCCCATCACTCACTGTCAACAATATATTAGCACGTACTACAGAAACTGTTATATTTATTCTTCTTACTTAAAGATCACTATAAAGAGATATAGGGCATATGATAATTCTGAAATTGCCTTCTTACTGTGCCTCATTATGAATAGCACATAAAGATAAAACTTTCAGACTAGGGCAGGATGTTTGAGCATGCCCAGAAATGGAAATTAGGCGCTAGGAAATAAAATAAGAAATTGCAGTTGATTCCTCCTATCTGATTTTCTGCCTAGTTTTTTAATTTTTAAACATCTATTTATAGGTTTATCTCCCCCAAAGAATTCCTGTCAATTACTGAGCAGAGAATTCCTTCCAAAGGCAATGCAAGTTAGTAAGGCATGGCAAACAAGAGTTTTGGGTTAACATTATAAAGGACAAGCAACAACCTAAGATGATTTAATTGCTAATGATGATTTTGATTACAAATAATGGATGTCATTAAAAAATCTTAGAAATCTTAAGTTTTCCCTTTCCTAAGTGAAATTGGGAAACATATATTCAAAGGGGAGGATGGTTTATTATGATTGGACATTGCTATTCAAAGAAAGAATGAAAACACTGGAATGACAATTTTTCATTTGAAATATCAGTGTGATTATGTCTCCATTTTTATTACCAAACTGAGAGAATTTTTATCTTTAAAAATCATAGAATTCTAAAAAATGTTTTGCTTGTAATCAAAGCTGTTAAAAATTATTTTGAAAATATTATGGCCTTGAATGTCAACATGGACAATTACAAGTCATTATATATAATAGACGGTTTTAAATCAGAAATTGGTAATGACACAATGTACACATATTTCAAAACATCATGTTGTGAACCATAAGTTATACAAGCATACCTTATTGTATTGTGCTCCACTTCATTGTATTTTTCAGATATTGCCTTTTTTTAAAACAAATTAAAGGTTTGTGGCAACACTGCATCACGCAAGTCTAACTGCACTATTTTTCCAATAGCATGTGCTCATTTCATGTCACATTTTGGTAATTCTAACATATTTCCAACTTTTTCATTACAGTTGTATCTGTTATGATGATCTGTGATCAGTGATTTTTGATGTTACTATAATTGTTTTGAGGCACCACAAACCACACCCATATAAGAAAACAAACAATTGATAAATGTTGTGTGTGTGTGTGTTTTTTTTTTTTTTTTTTTTGAGACAGAGTCTCGCTCTGTTGCCCGGGCTAGAGTGAGTGCCATGGCATCAGCCTAGCTCACAGCAACCTCAAACTCCTGGGCTCAAGCGATCCTTCTGCCTCAGCCTCCCAAGTAGCTGGGACTACAGGCATGTGCCACCATGCCCGGCTAATTTTTTCTATATATTTTTAGTTGGCCAATTAATTTCCTCCTATTTTTAGTAGAGACGGGGTCTCGCTCTTGCTCAGGCTGGTTTCGAACTCCTGACCTTGAGCAATCCACCCGCCTCGGCCTCCCAGAGTGCTAGGATTACAGGCATGAGCCACTGCACCTGGCCATTCAATAATATTAATATACCCCAATTAATCACCCAGTATTTATTTATGTGAGCATTTTATAATTTGTAGGTGATTTGAGGGTTTATTGCTTTCTACCAGGCTATGTATTTTAAGAATCCACTTGATTTGGCAGGGCTCTATCAGCACTTGGTAACCTTTCTGTGCCTAAAACTTAGTTGGTACCCACTCCCATAACAGTGGGTTGATAAATCCCCTATGGAAGCAACATAATAAGACTGAAGACACTGAATCAAAAAGATGTGGTTTTAAAGTCCTGCTTTGCCATTTACTACTTGTGTGATCTTTCGCAAGTAAATAAACCTTTATGCACTTCAGTTTCCTTATCTGTAAATTGGGAGCGACAGTTGTGGTACAATAAGGTGATTATGAGGATTAAATGAAACAATGTGCGTCTAGTACTTGTCACATGTCCCTCCCGTTCCCATGATTACCTATATTGTGCTCATGCTTTTATTCTTGCTTTGTAGTATGAACAGCATCTCTGTATCCTGTGAGATATTAATGAAGAAATTTCTGGGCCCTGTTCCTTCTTACTTTTTTGCTCTTGAGAACAGTTATTAGCCGTTTCCTTTTATCTTCAGATTCAGGACCCAGGATCAAATTTCATTTATACTTTGCATTTCTCTGAGCTTTCTTCAGCCTTTCTCTTCTGGTGTGAGTGTTGTGGAAGTAAAGTAGCTTCTTACTCTCTCGAAGGGGACTACCAAGGTCACATGGAAATTGAACTTTGTCTTCTCAGCCATCTCTGACCTTTGACATAACAGAGACCAGGGAGGTGAAAAATTATTCTTAGCAAGTAAAGTACTTTTGACACAGTAGATGAAGCAATAATGGAACAAGTTTTGAGATGTTGTTTTTCACAAATTACCACTGTTAACCTCCCAATTACATCAACCGAAACAACTTTTTTTTTGTTCTTTGAACTCTGACACAGATTGAATGAGCCCTCATCCAGAGTGAGAAAAAACATTTCTCTAGGTTAGTAGGAATGGGACTATTTTGAATTCTATTCCAGCCAGTAAAAATGCTGTTAACTTCATAAATTCTACCTAGATCTAAGAAAAAATACTCCAGTAACTAGGTATTTTATTACCTCTTTAAAATTGTCTCAGCTTTAAGCCTAACAGATTATTTATTTAACACTAAATGACATTGCTGTTGCAGAATGTCAGTTGTGTAATTAATGAGTAGTAACTTTAGAACGTGTTCTATTTTCCTATGCATATGTATATATTCTATAAATATTACTGATGTAACAGGTAACAGTTCCCAGCTTGGCCAATGTAAATAAATATAAGGCATAGTTTAAACTTAAACCTTTAATCTGAAATGCTTTTATATTTCATTCATTACATTCTATTGAGAAATGCAATAAATATGTAAAATATAAAGGAGAAAAGCAGATTATGAATTGTGGCTAGTGCTTTGAAGGAGATTAGCTGATGATAAAGGATGTATACTACCCAAAAATACTGAAAGGACTACTCTTTAAAAGAATATCTTCAATGCATTTTCAAATTGATGTGCATTAATTTAGCTAAATTAACAATGGGAAGTTAAATACTGTTCAGCAAGTTTATTATCTTATTAGAACTACAGCTTCTTTGTTTGGGGAGAGGGAATTAAAGGTTCATAGCACTGAATACAACACCCAAAACCTTTTCATTCTAATATGGGTTTGCTACTGACTTGAGAATCTTTAAAGGGGAGAAAGTAAGCTATTTCAAGTATTCTAATTTAGATAAGGTTAACTGATTGTGGTGGGGAAAAAAACCATTTTCATCAAATTCATTAAGTTATCACCTTTGTATATGTTGATTGGCTGTTCTTCACTCTCCTATTCCCAACAATTCTGGTTGCACCTAAGGTGAGAAGTTATTTTTTTAAAAAAACTTTCTGGCCAGGCACAGTGGCTCACACCTATAATCCCAGCACTTTGGGAGGTCAAGTTGGGAGGATCATTGAGGC
The DNA here is from genome assembly GCA_963574885.1 of Lepilemur ruficaudatus. NCBI lineage: Eukaryota > Metazoa > Chordata > Mammalia > Primates > Lepilemuridae > Lepilemur > Lepilemur ruficaudatus. The sequence goes on along the minus strand of CAUYRT010005082.1, from coordinate 42,875 downwards.
CAGGAGTTTGAGACCAGCCTAGGCAATATAGTGAGACCTCCATAGCTACAGAAAATTAAAAATTTTGCTGCGTTGGGTGGCTTAATAGTGTAATCCCATCTATTGGGGAGGCTAAGGTGGAGGGTCCCTTCAACCCCTAGGAGGTTTAGGCTGCAGTGAGCTGTCACTGCTGGTGCCTGGGTGACAGAGTGAGAGCCTGTCTCTACAAAAAAAGCTTTCTAAGGAGAATCTCCATTAGTATTTCAATAGAGATTAACTCTAGAGACAGGTAGATATGTAAACAGCACGGTGATATCTGAAGTATGAACTCTCTTGGGAGCCAGTTTAGCTGGCTTCTAACAAAGGGAAAAGCATAGGTGCCCTCTGTGGTTCTTGGACCCTTTGAAGTCAGTTAAATTACAGCTATTTTTACAGATGATGATAATAAAGCACAGAAGGGATAAGTGGTGTTTTGTTCCAGGTCATACAACTAGTGAGTGTCAAAGCCAGAATTAATACTCAGACCATTCTGCCTCTAAATTTTCAACTATTGTTTAGGTTGTTGAGTCCAAGGAGATGATGAATTTGGGGTTAGAAAGGTGCTCAAAACTGCCTGCATATCCTGGACTTCTATTCACAAATGTTCTTTTCATATTTGTGCACTGTAATATACGGTACCAATGGCCATTCCTGACAGTCACTGGGTAAATTGTTCCCCTCCTGACTGTTCTGCCTAAATTGAAAAGTGCTCCTCTGAATGTATTTTAAATACTTGAATTTCCTCGTTGTGTGTGGTCAGGATTGCAACCTTGCATTTCTAGAACGGGATAAAGTCATGTCTTGGGATTTTTGTTTCTGTTTTGTTCCTGTTTTTTAAAATAACTCTCCTCATTCTCACAGCACTCTCCATACCCGCCCACGCACCTAGTTTATGAGCTTTCTACACAAAGAGAAATAATGGGAATGACTGGGGGGTATGCTATTAAATTGATATATTTTCTGATCTTCCTTACATCATTTTATTTTCAGCCTTCTGCTTCTAAGACTGAATCATGAGGCTTATTGATCCAGAGAAGGTAAAAAAGGAGTGAAAGGCACATGCAAATAATGTTAGGATGAAAAGGTAATAATAATGACACATAAGATCGAGATTTGAAAAAATCAGAAAAGAATAACATGGAGGACCTTACTTTATGTGAATAAAATTGAAAACTTAAATGGATATATTAATAGAATATATAATTTATCAAAATTATCTCAAGAAAAATTAGAAAACCTGCTCAAACAAATAAGCTTAAACATATTGAATTGGTAATAAAAATTACCCTCCCCAATTCCAGGTTCATGGGATTAGATCATTTTACTGGCAAATTTTTTCCATCTTTCAAGGATTAAATGATCCAAGTTACATTAACAGTTTCAGAAAAGGGAAAAAAGGAAAAATCTTTATGAGACTAGTATAACCTTCATCATATTATAAAACTATGAAAGAAGAGAATCAGAAAAGTATAGGGCAATCTTATTTATGAACATAGGTGAAGACATCTGAAACAAGAACCATTAGACAATTATTGCTCACTTCGTAACTCCAACAATCGTATTCATTTCTTCTTTTTCCCCTCATACCCCACATCTAATGCATCAGTTGGCAAATCCTGTTGACTCTGTCTCTTAAACATGTCTCAAAGATGTTCAATTTTCTCTGCCTGCGCTACCTAAGCCACCAATTTCTCTCACTGCAGTGACCTCTTTATTCATCTTTCTGCTTTTGTTTTCATCACAATATATTGTTCTTTTCAAAATGTAAGTCAGATCATGCCATTCCTAGATCAAAACTCTCTAAAGACTTGCCATGATGTATAGAATAAAATCCAAACCTGTCACTATAGTCTATAAGTCCCTGTACCATCTGGCATCACTGGTCCATCCCCATCTCCTACTACTCTCCTCTTGGCTCACTCCACTGTGGACATGCTGACCTCCTTTCTGATATTTGAAGAATCCTAGCTTTTCTTTTCCCTCTGCCTGAAGTACCCTTTCTCCAACTCTTTGCACAGCAATCATTCGGGCCTCTGCTCAAACATCACATCAGAGAGGCCTTCCCTAATCTATCTCTCTGTTTCTTTACTTTCCTTCCTTCTACTCTGTATACCCTTAACGTTTATTCATGTTTCTTCATAATGTTTTTCAGTATACCACAAAGATAATTTTCAAATATTATAGAAATGCATTGTCTTTCTCCCTTACCAGAGTGTAAGTTGGCAGGAGAGCAAGGATTTTTTGGTGTTCTTTGCTGTATTGCCTACACCCAGAAGAGGGCCTGGGATGCACTGAATATGTATTGAAGGAATAAATCTCATCCAACCCTCTTCATGTTATAGATGAGAAAACTGAAGCCCAGCGAAGGGAATATGACTTGCTCAAAGTTACATGCGCACCTTAGAGTGAAACCCTTTCTCTTGAGTTACTGTCCAGTGTTCTTTCTACTATACCACATGTCTTTATCTGCCTCTAGCCCCATAAGTCTAGTTTCCAAAAAAAACCCCCAAAAAACCAAAATCCTATCCTCTCCCTGGTGAACTAGCATAAGTACTAATTTATGAGGATGTTTATGAAGCATGCTGCAGGCAAATCAATATGATAATGAGAGTTAGATATGGATACTGTATTATTTTGTGGCTTTCCAGTAGTGGCTATGTTTTATTTCAGGGGTGCTTTCCTTTCAGAGGCGGGAAAAAATACTTCTTTTTTATGTTTGTATCTATTAGCAAATATGGTAAAGCGTGATAAGGCCAAGCTTGCTGAGCTGATGACATTAACTTATCCCAAATAAGTCTTGCATGAGACAACTGGTTCAGATTAAAGTCCCATTATTCACCATCGTGCAAAATAATTTTACTGTTAAACAAAAACAAAACAGAAGAGGTCACAAAGCAAGGATGGGTCGGTGCATACATGCATATGTGTTGCAATTTTAGTAAGTATAATATGCAAGTACCATGTGCCTGTGCCAGTGGAGATACAAAAGAAGTGTAGGGATTATCTTATTGTCAAGGATCTTACAAAATATCCTCTTGAAAGAACTAGAACATTGTTCTGACACATTGTATAAGCAAGGCGGGATAGTGACAGTGAGACTGTATCTAGTAAGACCAATGACATTCAGAGTGAGAGAAAAATCGCTATGAGGTACAGTTAATCTGAACAAGCAACACAGACTATGCAATAGAAAACTATGGGTGGCCCTTCTGCTTTTTGTGGCAAGACTCACAGGGTATTGATATATCATTAAAAATAGTTTATTTTGTTTGCATTCAGGCTGAAAGCCATCGACCACAGGAGACAGAGTTTTCTAAAGCTTTAAAATTATTCTTGAAAGATAATAAGGTCTGCTAGTCACTTTTGATTTTCTAAGCAGAAACACAGTGTTCAAGTACCCTTTGTCTCCTTTCAGAAGTGGGAGTAGGGATGTTATCCTGCCATCAGGGAATATTTCACAAGGTTTCATCAAAGGTTCTGAATATCAGTTTCTTCATGGCATAGCACTTCAGGCCCCTGAACAAACTGGAAGGGATATGTTGTTTTATTTGCTCTGGGTAGCCTCTATCTCTGGATTGTCTGTTTCCTGTCAACTGTCACTGGAGAGAGACTGATTAAGTGCGTTTGATACGGAATTTTGAGCAACAGTTAGGGATTCTTACCAAACACACATAGTCCTTTCAGGCCTAATCCTACAAACCCGATTAAAGGTAATGGACACTCTGTTTGATGAGGGCAGTTCAGCTAACCTGGCAGTCTCTGATGATGGTTAGAGAGGTTATTCAGAATTTTGCAAATGCCATCCATGTCTGCAGGAAATTATGCCTTCATCAGCCGCAAAGGAGAGCCTTCTATTTGTAACATGCAAAACACTCACCATGTTTCTTCTTTAAAAATGTGTTAGGGAAGAAATTATGTACCAGAATATTAGGTTTGTTGTAATAAGAACTATAGGGACTTTAAAAATAGGTTCTGGCTGCTGGGAATAGAAATTTGGTTCAGAGTGATATTTTTTTTGCATTTATTTATTTCAGAGCATTTCCTTAAACAGTGTGTACAGGTAAATGAAAAATATCATCAAATTTATTTTAAAATGGGACATAAGTACCAGAGTAATGTTTCTGAAAATAGGGACTGACTGCAATAGACTCTGCCTGGCTAGTTGGTTAAGAATGCAGATCCCGGCCAGGCACTGTGGCTCAGGCCTGTGATTCTAGCATTCTGGGAGGCCGAGGTGGGAGGATCTCTCAAGGTCAGGAGTTCGAGACCAGCCTGAGCAAGAGTGAGACCCCATCTCTACTACAAATAGAAAGAAATTAGCTGGACAACTGAAAATATATAGAAAAAATTAGCCGGGCATGGTCACACATACCTGTAGTCCCAGCTACTCAGGAGGCTGAGGCAGGAAGATTGCTTGAGCCCAGGAGTTTGAGGTTGCTGTGAGATAGGCTGATGTCACAGCACTCTAGCTCGGGCAACAGAACAGAGTGAGACTCTGTCTCCAAAAAAAAAAAAAAAAAAAAATGCAGATCCGTAGGCCCCACACCATGCCTGCTCAATCATACTCTGAAGTTAAGGCCTATGGATCTTCATTTATAACAAACAAACAAACCTGACTCTGTGTTTCTGATACACTCTAAAGTTTGAACACACTGGCAGTTGAAATTGTGGTGTAATTACTTAGAAGAGGAGCAAGGTTGATTAGGAACAGTTAAGCAGAAGGACAGTGTGGGTGGGGATTGTGGATCAAATTTCTGACAGCTTTTTATCTCAATTGCATCTCAGTGTTGTTTCTAAGAAAGAAAATGCTAAGTGTCCTTTAATAGAGGACTAGAAACTTGTGGCATACCCACAGAATACTACACAACCATTTAAAATGACTTTTTATAATGATATATAAGTGTATGTCAAAGATATTCCTTCTGTATTGTTCATTGAGAAAAGCAAGTCACAGAACATTTATGTTGTGATTTTCTTGAAAATACTATATAGTTATAAACAAGGAAAAATATCTGGATGAACATATACAAAGGGATTAATGGTATAAGATTACAGGTAATTTTATAGTCTTTTTGCTTATCTGTATTTTCTCACTCTTTGATAATGCACGTTTACTATACAAATAACATCCACTTCTTATGGTATAATATACTTTTTAACATCTTAATTGAAGGAACCTCTTTGGTTCCATGCCATCTAGTGTTTTGGTACCTCGAATGTTACTGTTATTTAAATTAAAAAGTATTTATTTGTTATAAATTAATATCACTTTATGAAATAGAAATCTATAGACGTTGTATATAAATTGAATTTTGGCAACTGAATGCTATTTTCAATGGAATGGAAGAAAATATTATTTTTTTGGCCCATTTTACCTTCATTGAAAATTATCACTATCCACCAACATGTACGCCCAATTTTAAATATTTTTATTGCATCCAAAAATAAAGTTTAAAACAGTTTTTTTCAAAGAGAGATTATAAAGGTCTAGTCTCCAGAGCTGCAGTGTCAATGTGGTAGTTGCAATGGGGCTAGTAAGCACTGCATATGTGCTTAGTCGAATTTGACATCTGCTGTAAGTGCAAAACACACAGCTTCTTTTAAAGACTTAGTATATGAAAAAAAGAGTGTAAAATAGCTCATTAATAATAATTACATTGCCTACAGGTTGAAATTATAATATTTTGCCTATATTAGGTTAAATGAAGTATACTATTAAAATTAGCTTTACCAGTTTCTTTTACTATTTACTGTGGTTACTAGAAAGTTTTAAATTACACATGTAGCCTGCATGATTTGTCTATTAGACAGCACTGCTTGTGGGCTAGACATCAAGCTTTTGCGGGAAACTTTATGGATGACCCAGCTTGCCTGAAGGTCAGACAGTGCTCCTGAGCCTGAAATCTGATATAGGTTTTAGCAGGGTTTCTCAAAGTGTGATCCCTGGACCAGCAGCATCAGTATCACCTTACAACTTGTTGGAAATGCAAATTCTTGGGCCCTATCTCGGACCTACTCAGTCAAAAAACTGGTGGCAAGACCCAGCTATCTGTGTTTTTACAAGCTCTCTTGGCTGATTCTGACACAAACCGAAACTGAAAAGGGCCAAATGGAAGAATCCTTTGTAAATCTTGTTGTAAATGTGAGAATACTTGACTCTAGTTTGCCAATTTTGAACAATCTAGATTTTGACATTTTTGATTTGTTTGTACCGTAGCCAAGTTGCCAATGATGATGATGATGATTGAAAATAAAAACCCTTGTATATTGCAGGCATCTGTGTTTCAGATTTAGAAAGGAGAATATGTTCCGTTACCTTAAAATATATGAAAAACATTTATTCACAGTTCCCTCAGGGAATTAAATATGTATTAAGTTAAAATAACACCTATGCAGTTGTTATTTCTAGTGAATGTAGACTTGGAGAAGGCCTGATGAGAAAAGGATAGAAAGAAAAGGGATTAATTCCTTTACTTCATTCATTCATTAAACAAACATTTATTGTGGACCAAGCGGTGAGAGACCTCTTGACTCTGGTATTAGATTCTTGTCTTTCTCTGCCTCTGCATGGGAAAGCCCACTAGGGAATTAGCAGTGCTACTAAAAGGAATCTAGAGAGCTGGCTGCTGTAGGCAAGAACAGTCAGAGAAAGATGATGAAACAACATTCCTCACAGCCAAGAAGCAGTGATCTCAAATTTATTATAATACAAATGTGGACTGATAAATAATTTTCAACATCAGCTTTATGTAATCATAATTATGTGATAATCATAAACAGTAACAACTTTTTGTAAGCAGAGGCTTTTGTAATTGCTTAAAAAAATCATGAACATCCATAATGAGTGTGTTTTTCTTTTGAACCGTGATCTGGCTTTTAAAAGCAAATGAAATATTTTTAGATGTTGTCCTCTGACAAGAAGAGAACCTCACAGCATCTGCTACTTGTATTATAGTGTTTGTTTAAAAACCTTTGGGAGGCTCATTCCTGTAATCCTAGCACTCTGGGAGGCCCAGGTGGGCGGATCCCTGAAGGTCAGGAGTTTGAAACCAGCCTAAGCAAGGGCAAGACCCCATCTCTACTAAAAATAGAAAGAAATTAATTGGCCAACTAAAGATATATATAGAAAATATTAGCTGGGCATGGTGACGCATGCCTGTAGTCCCAGCTACTTGGGAGGCTGAGGCAGAAGGATTGCTTGAGCCCAGGAGTTTGAGGTTGCTGTAAGCTAGGCTGACGCCAGGGCACTCACTCTAGCCTGGGCAACAGAGTAAGACTCTGTCTCAAAAAAAAAAAAAAAACCTTTAGGTTACACTGGAATGTTGATGTAACAGTACTCACCCCTGAGCATTTGGCATGATGTAGCTCCTTTTCAGAGGTCATCTGAAAGGAGCTACATTTTAAAAGGTTGTTTCCCAGGTGTTGTGCTAAGTCAGGAGTGGGGAACCTTTTCATGTTGGAAGACTGCATTAATTTAGCTGTAATCAAATAAGGCTGCATTCAAGAAACTTCAACTAGATATACTTAAAAATGTGCATTATTTTGTAAAAATCTGACTACTGTGTACTTAGTTTTCATTTACTATTTGTTAATTTTAAAGTTATCAACCCTCGTTTTTTAAATGAATTTGTCGTATCTGCTTTTTGTTGGAAAGCATTTGAATGTTTGGTTGCAGCATGGAGGTCTGCAGTTTTTAGTTGCTCCTCTAGATGGGTATCCGTCATTTGTGACCTGAAGGTTGTCTTGATTTTGGTTGGGCAGGAGAATGTAAATTCAGTACAATAGGCTATTGGAAATTAAGAAAGCAGTTTTTTGGGCATGTTGCCAAAGGTGTGGGTATTTTCCTGCATTTTTCTATATTTCAATTGGATCTTTCTTAGCATCGAATAATAAATTTACAATGTCATCTACTGAGAGCTGGATCAATTTGAGTGTGATGTCATGATTCTCAAAGTGAGTGAACCTTTCATTGTATTCTCCAATTAATAGGTTTATAACTGCTGTGTATTCTTCAGCTGATTCCTGTATATCATCCTGCTCATCAGTGACTTGCTAACTGGGGAAAATGTTCATCCAAAATTTCCTTTTTAAGAACTAATGGTTTTAAAAAAAGATAGCTTTTTTCAAAATGCTTGGATTTTTTCTTGTGACATATCATACATAGACATAGTTTTACCTTGCAAGGAAATATTCAAGTCATTTTGATTTGATATGTTATCACACAGAAGTGCTGCATTCCTATAGAAATATTTCAATAATTTACTTGCTGATTCTGTTCTTCATAAAATTTAACTGTCTCTTCTCACAGAGATAAACTTTTGGTTAACACCCATCCCTACAATAGCCAATGCACTTTAGAATTACACAACAAATCCACATTGAATACCTCATCACTCATCTTTAGCTAGTTATGAAACTGACAATCCTGTGTTTCATTTGCACAAATATAGTTAGCAATACTTGCTGGAAGGTATCACTTAAAATAGTAGATTTAGCACACAGATTTTGCTGATGCAAGATACAATAAAAAGAAATGAGAGCACCTGAATCTGTTAATACTTTTTTTATCTATGCAATAAACCCTTCATGTTTTCCTGTCATGGAAGGTTCACCATCTGTATATACACTCACTAAATTTACCAAATTCAGTCCAACTTCACATTTATCTTGAAAGTTGTTGAATATACCTATTCCCCATGTTGTGTTTGCAAGAGTGCCCAAAGCGAGTAACTCTGTAGCAAAGAAAATCTTCTGTTATGACCTGAATGAAGTATAAAACCTGTGCTGAGTCAGTAGTATCAGTTGATTCATCAAAATCTATTGAATAGTGTATATTATCCCTATGAAGTATTGCGTGAAATTGTTGTTAAATTGAAGGCTAATTCTAGCTGCCAATCAGTTATGATTCTCCTTGAAAGAGGCAGTTGTTTGTACTTTGAAATGCTACTGGAATAGAGAAAACTTGTGTGTTCAATTTATATTTACTAGGAAATAGCTATTCACATTTTATAAATCTATTTCAATTTCATATCAGGGAGCCAAGTTTATCAATAGTTTTATATATTAATGACCAGAACATAAAGCATGCCTTAGAATATCATTTAGGTTTTACTATTGAACATGTATAAGGGTGTTGCATGAGTGTGTGCATTATTTCGCTATTGGTCTTAGTGCACACTCTAAGACTATCACCTTTAATTTAAAAGTGGTAGGTAGGTGCAAATGTTCAGTTTAGAACAAGGTATAAAAATATTTGAAGTGGCTAATGAATCCAGTGAATGATTTATTTGCCATGTCAGAGCTTTTATGCATTCTCTTCCCCTTATCCAATGATAAGTTTCCCAGAAGGTAAATCAAGACCTTTATGTTACCTTTAAGAAAAATACTGATGAGTAGGAGATTCAATAATAGCAATACCAGTTTGACCAATCACTAAAAATCTTTCATCTATGATTCTCAGTTAAATTCCAAAGAAAGTGACACTTTGTGGGCTTGTCTTTTTCAACCTTCTTTTTCCTGCCTTAGTCAATGAAACATTTTGGAAGAGAGAAATACACAACTGTAGGACATTTACCTAACATTATTTTGTGAATGATAGATTTTAAAATCAGTTGCTTTTAAGTCAGCTGCTTTGAAGCCACTTAAGTTTAATGCCATATCAGTTAAAGAGGACTGTAAAAGAAGATACCTTGTCACTGAAGAATTATCAAGAACTTGAAGATCATAGAAAGGACAAACTATTGGAAGAACACATTTTGGTCTGTAACCTCTTATAATTAGAAATTATGTAACTTTTGAATCTCCAGAATAGAATCATAGTATCTAGAAAACATGTGAGCCAAGAAAACAAGATTTTTTTTTGTAATTTTATTTATTTATTTATTGATTAATTCAGGATATTATGGGGGTACAAACATTTTGTTTACATGTAATGCATTTGCCTCGGCCAAGTCATGGACTACAAGCATGTCCTTCCCCCATACAGTGCCCTCTGCTTCTATTAGCTGTGGTTTTACCGCCCACACTCCCCCACCTGACTGACTCCTAATGAGTATTACTACCATGTGAACACCTTAGTATTGATCAGTTAGTACCAATTTGACGGCGAGTACATGTGGTGCATGGTTTTCCATCCTTGTGATACTCATTTGGAAGGATGGGCTCGATCTCTATCCAGGATAATATAAGAGATGCTAGTTCACCATTATTTTTTGTGGTTGAGTAGTATTCCATGGCATACATATACTATATTTTATTAATCCACTCATCTATTGATGGGCACTTGGGTTGTTTCCAAGATATTTTTACAAGGAAAACCCTAAGACAGAGGGGGATATAGTTTATACATAAAATCATGAAGGGAGTAGAGGAATACAGGTTATTTCTTTAAGTCTCTTGGTCCCGTTCTTCTCTCAAATCTCAAAAGAACACATTTATGACAAATGGCAAATCAAATATGGTACTGTATTTGGCAAGGAGCTGGCTATAAATCATCAAGAAGGTCAATGCAATAACCAAGTGTAAATCCATTCATTTAACAACCTTTTATTGAGTCTCTATCCAGGTATGTTTTTGGGTTAATGTTGCAGTGCAAAAATTAATTATATTCCTTGGCCTCATGGAATTGGTAAATGAGTAAGGCACATAAACAGAGTTAAATACAATACAATTTTGTAGTAGTCCCACAGTTTTGTATGGGACTTTTTGATGCCAGAAAAAGTAGGGAAGGGAATTTAATACAAAAGGAATAATATACATGAATACATGAAAGTGTAAAATAGCATCTCAGTGTCAGGGCACTAGTAGTGTTTCTTTATGGTTGGTACATGGGGTTTGGGAGCATCAAGTGGTATATTAATTTTCTATTGCTACCTAACAAAATAACTCACAGGTAGCTGCTTTTAAAAGGACACAAGTTTATTATTTCACAGTTTCTGCAGGCCAGAAGCCTGGGTTTGGCCTAACTGGGTTCTTTCTTCAAGGACTTATAAATTTGTAATCAAGTTGTTAGCTAAGATGTATTTTCACCTGTATCTCACGGGCCTATTCTAAGCTTATTCAGGTTGTTGACAGAATTGATCCACTTGTGGCCTTGGAATTTGTGGTAGCTTGAAACTTCAGAGCCAGGAACAAGGAGTCTCAGCTGCTTTAAGTCCCTAACTTAGGGAAGGCCTAAACCCTCTTTTAAAGGGCTTACCTTACCTGATCAAGTGAGGCACACCCAGGATAATCTCCATTTTGATTAACTTATAGTCAAATGATTATAAACCTGGATTATATCTGCAGAATTCCTTTATTTTCCATATGATATAACATAATCATGGAAGTTATTTCTCATCACCCTTGCTGTGTTTTACGTTTGAGAAGCAAAAATACTACTCACAGTCAAAAAGAGATAGGATTACAGAGAGGAGATTTCATCAGTGAATGACTCATGAGAGGTCATTGTAGGGTGTGTCTGCCACATGTGGGACAACCTGATAGACTACATAGTACAGGATATAGATAACATGCTAAAGAGTTTGGATTTTAATTTTTAGCCATTGGGAGGAAACCAATGGAGTGTTTTAACCAAGGAAATGTCATATAGCACCTTAGGAGTTGGTAAACACAGGAGGAAGTTCGATACACAATTTCTGGCTTACTTCTGTCTTGGTTTGTGGCTCCTCAGGTCCCTCCCATCTTGACAGCCCAGAACTCTAACTTCTGTCTCCCTATTATAGTGAGAGGACTATGAGTCCCAGATCAATACTTCCTCTCTGCCTCTATTCTCTACAATGTTAATATTAATAGGTGAATGCCCCATGATTAAAAGCTGAAATGAAAGTGGTGCTCACCTCATTGTGATTCTCTTCTTGACTCCTTTTAGTTATGGTTTCCTTGGTTGCTCTCTGGTGCCTTCAAATAACATATTTTTAAAATTTCTTACAGCTTTTATAGGCATTCTAAGTCTGTTGTAAGCTATTTTATCATGACCAGTAGGGAACAGTCTTGGAATTGTTAAAGCTTGCCAAGCTGGTGAACCAATGGTTTTAAGCCAGTGTCTTAGCTCGGTCTCTTATCTTATGTTTCCAGAGTAGTGACCTTTTGCTTTAGTAGACCCATCCCTGTCCTCAGGGAAGGGTATTGCTGGCTCCTTATCGCTGAAAAATCTAGTAGGCCATTATTACACACTTCCCAGAGGGAGGAGTGTGATTTCAATGCAGAAAACAGAAAATTAACTATTTGCAGTGTTCTGTGTTGTTTATAGGCAAGAACCATATATAAGTTCTTGCAAGGCCAGACCAAAACCCATCATGTTATAGGATAGCAGGATTCTTTTAAAATGAGTATGCAAGGCTTTCATCAGCAGTAGATCACTCAAAACCAGTCCACTCCCATTACTGAGGTGGCCATAGCCTTGTGACAGTGGCCCAGTAGCATTCTCTTTGTATGTTCATGCTAATTCATTACTCACAAGGAACAAACCAAAGTACAGACATTAAGAATTTTGACAGAAACTCAGAGGGTACAAAAGCAACAATATATATAACTTTTTTTTTTTTTTTGAGACAGAGTCTCACTGTGTTGCCCGGGCTAGGGTGAGTGCCGTGGCATCAGCCTAGCTCTCAGCAACTTCAAACTCCTGGGCTCAAGCAATCCTTCTGCCTCAGCCTCCCAAGTAGCTGGGACTACAGGCATGCACCACCATGCCCGGCTAATTTTTTCTATGTGTTTTTAGTTGGCCAATTAATTTCTTTCTATTTATAGTAGAGACCAGGTCTCGCTCTTGCTCAGGCTGGTATTGAACTCCTGACCTTGAGCAATCCTCCCGCCTCGGCCTCCCAGAGTGCTAGGATTACAGGCGTGAGCCACCGGGCCCGGCCTATATAACTTTTTTTGTGATTGTTGAACTGCTCTTGGATCTCATTGAAAGCTTTTAAAAATAATTTGTAACTAGACTTTTTGAAGTAACTTTCATTTCAAACCTTACAATATTTTTTTGTTTGTAACATTGTATAATTATATTTAAAGGCTTCTTTAGGCCTTAAACAGTTTTCTTGGGTTTTAACCTTGAATACTCTGCCATGCAAGGATGTAATGACAACATTTTCTGTTTGCTATTATGCCTCTATTCATGAAAGTTTATAAATAAAATGGGTTTTTCCAAAACTAAATACCACCAGTGTACTTCATGAAGCATTCATTATTCAGAATGCAGGTTTGAATGAAGGAAAACTAATCATTCCTGCTATCAACACTTACAGTATGTAGCTGAAAATATGCATAAAATCACATTTTATTGGATTTTTACCTTTCCTTTTTATCTGCTACAATTGCAAATGCTCACTTAATAAACTTTAAAATTTTCTCTCTCAAATAATAGCTTCCTGAGTAAAAAATGTATTTGGTTAAACTGAACAAAACTATATAACACTGTGAGCCTTAAGGAGTTCTTTTCCCAAAATTGGAAAACAAATTTAACACAATTTAAACTTATTTGCTAATATTATTTTCTTCTTTCTTGTCTCCCTCCTTCCCTCCTATACAAATTTCAAAGGCTAATACAGTAAACATGCCTACATGCCTACATTAACCCAAAATCTGTTGCCAAGTTTAGAGTTAGTTGAATCCTGTTTGGGGATCTGTCTTATATAGAACATTTTTGCAAATTGCCTGACATCAATTGATACTGTCATCACCTGCTTGCTGAAGGCAACCAACTAGAGCATATTCAGAATAAAGTACTTAGATAATGAGTGAATTTGGCCAAATATATGAAGAACGGAAAAGTAGACTGGATTTGTCTAGTCTGAAGAAAAGATTGAAGCAGGCAGGAGGTAGGAACACAGTTACCTTTAAATATTTTAAAAGCTGTCCTAGTTAAGAGTGATTAAACTCATTCTAAAAGGTTATAAAAAGTAGAAATAGGATGAACCATAAGAAGTTACAAGAAGAAAGAGTTCAGCTAAATAGAAGAACAAACCTTATCATAGTTGCTGAAAAAATAGCATTATGTTTCATATTTATGAGAAAAGGATTCCTTAAATCACAGAGTGTTATTCAGTTTTTTTAGTCAATTTTGTGAAAAAATAAAATTTTGGGTTATTAACAGGTATTTTTAAAATATTAATTGAAAGTTCATTAAGTGACATCTTTAAAGTGTTAAAAAATAACAGTTAACCTAGAATTTTATTACTGAATTAAATTCTCCAAAATGAAGGCAAATTATACTTCAGTAAAAGTCATTTTTAAAAGGAGATAAAGACATTTTCAGAAAGTAAGGTATGAAGAAATTTGGCACCTGAAGATTTGTACTTAATGAAATGTGGGAAGTTGTTGAGGCAGTCAGGACACAATCCCAGATGAAAGAATGGAAATGCAAAAGCAATGATGAGCAGAAGAAGGGATAAATAACTAAGGGAATATTGATTCTTTAAAATAATAATGTCTTGTGAAGTTTAAAATATATATGGAAGGAAATTTATAATAATATTATGACATGAGGGAAATAAGGGTTAAAGTATTTAAGATATTTGCAATATCTTAGGAGTGGGAGACTCTAACAGGTCAAGAGTGCATGCTGTGATCTCTAGGATAATCACTGAAAAATGTTAAATAAATGCATAACTACCAAGTTTAAAATGTTGAAGGAAATGTAATAATAACAATAAAAAGTACTCATTTAATTCAAAAGAAAGAAGAAAGGAAGAAGATAGGAATAAAAAAACCCAGATAGGACAAGTAGATGGTTGATTTAAATCCAATTGTTTCAGTAGGTACATTAAATTTAAGTGGACTAACTATTCCAATTTAATGATAAAGATTATCAAATTGGATTTAAAAAACCTACATACTGTTTATAATAGAGATAAATAGGAGGATACAGAAACATTGAAAGTAAAGGTCCAGAAAAAATAAATCATGGAAATATTAACCAAAAAAACATGGCTTACTTATACTAACATCAGACAAAATCAGCTCTATGGAAAGGTATATTACTAGTGAAGATATAGGAATATTTCATAATGTTAAAAGAAAAAAAGAGATCAACCCAGTAGCAAGAACAAAGAATCCTAAATTTTAATTAACCTAATAACATAGCTAAACATGTACTTTGAAACTTCGACATGCCTCTCGCAGTAAGTGATAAAACAGAGAAGAAAATGTGTGTGTAGAGAGCACTGAGTGAACGAATGGCAACTTGAATTAATTGACACCTATAGTAAGTTACACCAGCTGTAGATTATACCCCCTTTTTCCAAATGCACATGAATATTTACCAAAAGAGATCTTATGCTGGGACATAAGGCAAATCTTAATAAATTTCAAAGGGCTGAAATTATAAGCATCTTCTGTAACACAGCATAATTAAGCTAGTAAATTCCTAAATGTTTGGAAATTAAGCGAAGCATTTTAAAATAAAACAGATATAAGAAAAAAATGAGAAATTAGAAAATGTTTAAATTTAAAATGAAAATATGAATCTTATCAATAAGAGAAAACTAAAGTTAAAAACTCAGATGAAAGATTTGATAAGACACATTACAAAACAGAACTTCAAATGGCCAGTAAAGATATGAAAATGTGTTCAATATTATTAGTTATTGGTAAATTGCAAGTTATAAAACACAGTAAATCATACACATAGTCATACACACCGGAATAGATAAAATTTTAAAGACTGGCAATACCAGGTACAGTTGACCCTTGGAGAAAACATGTTTGTGCTGTGTGTGTCCACTTGTATGTAGATTTTTTTCAACCAAATATAGGTGGAAAATATAGTATTCACAGGATTCAAACCCATCATATACAGAGGGCCAACTTTTCCTATACACAGGTTCTATATTTCTGCTGTGGGATTTGCGTCTGTGCAGATTTTGGTGTATATGGCCAGGGGTGGGGGGTGTCCTGGTATGAATCCTTTGCGTATATTGAGGGACAACTGTATTGGAAAAAGATTGAAGATTTGGAAGTTTCATGCAGTGCTAGTGGAATTGGCATAACCATTTTGGAAAAATTTTCCCATTTTCGGAATGCCTGTCATATTTATATTCCGTGACCTACAAATTTTACTCCTAGCCAAAGGAATTAAGCCCATACATGCACCAAAATTCAGGGAGAGAAATACCCATAGCACGTTTATTATTCATAGTAGCCCAAACCTGGTTTGATAAATACTGAAGAAATTGTAGCATATTAATCCAGTGGAATATTATATAGCAATGAAAAATAATAAATTACACAAAACTACAAAGGTGAATCTCATGGGCGTAAAATATAGAACAAAAGAAGCAAGGCACAAAAGAATACATCTTATATGATTATATGAAGGTTGGAACATATAAACTTAATCTTTGGTAATGGAAGTCAGGATAGTAGTTTGCTTGCGGGGATACTGACTTGAATGGGGCACAATGGAGCCCTCCGGGATCCTGGAAATAGTCTACATCATCTTCTGGATTGTGGTTATATGTATTTATATCTATTAGTCCATCTGTTTATGTATCAGCTATACCCTTTAGATTTGAACACTTTTATGAATCTATGAATAAAATGAGACTTCGCATTTTATAGTGATACAATTGAGAAGACATCATCCCTGTAATATGGGAAACCAATGTCCTTCTGTGTTATTTGTGGCCTTCAATGCATGCTTATCATCTTTGCTTCTTTTCTAAGGAATTCTTTCTGGGTTTTAAGGTGATGATATGAGTCACCTTATTCCCCTTTGGGCCTGTATCACCCTATTTCTCCGTTCTGATCTTTCTCTCTCCCCAGTAATCTTTCTGCTTTGTATTGGTAAAACAGATTCTCTCATCTAACATCATGAACTATGAGAGTGATGTAAATCCTGTCTAAGTTGTGTGTATAGGTTTCTTGTCTCTTTGTGTTGAATGCTTTAGAATTGTCAGCAAGAGTGTAAAAGTCTGCAGCGCTTTTGAAGTAAGTCATAGAAAATAACAATGTGTCAACTCTGTTATACTAGAATATTGAAATGGCAGTAAAAGGAAATGAGATTGACATCTTTTTATTTTTATTATCTTTCGTGCCTACAAAGTTCTTTGTTAATATTATTACATAGGAGCGAGCCAGAATACCTGATGAAGCAAAATAAGGAACTGCCCCTGATACAAATAAGTAACTCCTTTCTACTTTATGGAATGAAAAGAGTCTGAAACGCTCAAAGTCCTGTACATTCTTCAGATGTCAGGGAAAATGATTAATTTCTCATTAGTTTTCTGATGTTGTAATATTCAAGAAGAGCTAACTAAATGAAACTAGGAACTGCTCCATTTAATTATTGTCCTCAAATTTTATTTTATTTTTTTAATTTAGGGAAGATCCCAAATTAACTGTGGGTTCTAAAGGGAGAGCTTTGCCAAGTCATGTCACTAACAGCCAGAAGTGGAGTAACTTCATCAGGTGGACCAGGCAAAATCAGTGTCCCCAGCTGCCCCCAGTTCCCAGACCTAGACGGGTTATCTCTTTGTCCCCCGAGAAAATGCCTACTTACCCTCTGGAGCAGTCTACCCCTATTTGGAAGATAAGAATTTAAACACCAGGAATTGTAAATGAGTATACCCAGTTGAGCTGAGCCAGCAACTAAAATTTGCTTGAAAGGAGAACTGATTTAAAATGTTGCCTAGAAACAATTAATGGAAACCAGGATATTAAGAGTTTCTGACGGAATTCTATGCAAGATGAAGATGCTTCTCAGGTCAGAAAAGGAAAAAAAAAAAAGGTCTCATCTCTTTCTGTGATCTATGTTGACTTGCAGTGGCCCCAATTTCTGATTTGATTTTACCATATATACTAGTTACTTCCTTAGGTAATAATACCAGATAAAATCATTTTAGGATCCCTCACGAATATTTGTGTAACATTTGTCAAAAGTCTAATACTTAGAAGATTAGCAAGTTATTCATTAACTACAGGATTTTTCATAGTTTGATGCTGCCAGTGTTTCTCAACTGGAAATTTCAGATTATCTAACATGGTAACTCTGTCAGTACCATACCTTTTATTGCCTTTTATTTCTGGCTGACCTCCTTAGGAGAATACAGTATGTTCTTAATCAGGCCAATATTCTAGCTTTTGTATTGTGTAATAGTAAACTTGGCTCTGTTCCAAGACCAGAGATCACACCCCAGTGATATATAAAGGTCATAAGAGGAGCTAAAAGACTGTGGTGTGTAATCTATGTAACCTCATCATCAACATAGCCATGATAAATAATGCAAAGTCTATAAAATAAATTTAAAGAGATCTATTCTGAGCCAAATTTGAGGACTATGACCCAGAGCCATGCTCAAGATGTCTTGAGCAAGTAGACTCGCTGTGGTTGGATTAAAGTTTGGTTTTATACATTTCAGGGAGACGGGGGTTACAGGTAAAGTCATAAATCAATACGTGGGAGGCATATGTTAGTTTGGCCGGAAAAGGTGGGCCATCTTTAAGTTGGGGCTTAGAGGTTACAGGTGGGTATAAAGATTCTTTGACTTGTAATTGATTAAAGACATGAAGCTTTGTCCAAAGGCTTTAGAATATTTTTAAAATTAGGAGCTGTTTATCAGAGACAAGCCACCAGACATATATTTGTTGTGTAAATTGAGGACCTGTAGGTTTGTCTTGCCTACCCTTAGGCCTGTTAATGGTTTCAAAGGATGTCTCCAAGAAGGGAGGCAGGTATGATGAGGCAAGTCTGACCTCCTTCCTCCTTGCAGACACTTTAGTTTTAGAATATCCCCATGGCCAAGAGGAGGTCCATTCAGTTAGCAGGTGAGGGTGGAGACTTAAGATTTTATTTTAGTTCACAAATGATTAAGCACCATAATTTATGATATGTTTATCAAAAAAGCTCCAAAAACAAAAAAAGTTCAGGAGCAGTTGAAAAATTATGTTTTTGTTATGATGGACCAATAGGGTTATATTAAAACATGATGTTTAATACACTTATTTAACATTTGGAGAGGTACAAGGCAAAGAGAGTTTGCACCTATTCCATGCTTTAGCATTTGACTTGCCCAATCTATGGTCTTCATTTCTGTTGGCAACAACTTATTCACTCATCAGTATTCAAAGTCCATGAAAGAGAATTTGTTTGTTTATACCTCAGGGATCATAAGATTTTAGATTCTAAACAGTAATTCTGAATATTTAGGAAGACAGATTAGACTAAAACTAGCAGAGGCAAAATCTCCGTCGACTGTTTCCTGTTGTGTTAGAAACCTTACCGGACCACGGTTTGGAAAACTGGTTGTTATTCCTTGTAGGTATTAATTTTTTTATGGTTTTTCAAACTTATTTTTGAAGCCATGATGCCTTTGAACAAGACAGTCTGTGGAGCTCCTCTGTGGCCCTTAAGCCATCTCCACAAAACTTTGGGGATATCATGAATATGGTTTAAAAAGAGCCAGACTGCTGGAAAGAAGCTAAATGGCCATCCATAGTACAATGGATAGACTGTGATATGCTCATAAGAGGAAGAACCTTAAGCATTTAAAATGAATTAATTAGATCTACATGTATCAAACATGAATAAGTTTCAAGTTTAACATTTAATGAAAAAGTAAGTTACAGAAGGACACACACTCTAGGATACTATATTAGACAACTTTTATGGAATACAGCAGATCCTCTGGGCCTCACTAGTCTCTGGGGGTTTGTGGGCACTTTTTCTGTTTCAGCCAATCTTGTAGGGACTGATTCTGTTTAGGCTCAAGACCAACTTTACAGGGATACAACCTTGCTTCCTGTCTGTTTAAAGCTCAGGATCACACTCTTCTTTTAACGTTTTCCCCTCTGCTTTAAGTTACTTTTCCCTTACTTCTACTACCCCAGGATTGCATGACCAAATTGTAGTCACGTGTAAGATTTTTCCTAAGGCTTTGCTTTTTAGGAATACTAGAGTAAGAGACTATTTACATACATTTTATAACTAATATATATATTAGTTATAAAATTAAAAAACTATTCTTGGGGTAGCTACACAATACCATCAGAATAGAGGGTACCTCTGGCAAAGGAGGGATAGGGGAATTGTTTAACTACTAATATATTTGTCATGTTCTGTTTATACAAAAATAAATGGATCTGAAGATCTGAAGTGAATATGGCAAGACTTTCTTTATATTTGAAAATCTGAGTGGCAGACACTTCTCTTACTTTTTTGTATATTTTCTTTGTTTAAATAGGTCATCAGCTCTATACTACGATTAATTCCAAACCTAACTTTATTTTACTGAAAAAAATATTAAAAAATATAAAAAAGATATGATTCACAAATATTTTTTCCCATTTTGGAGGTTGCCTTTTTACACTCTTCATATTGTCATCTGATGTACAATATTTTTTAAATTTTCATGAGGTCCAATTTAACCATTTTTCCCTGTGTTTCTTGTGTCTTTGTTACCATATTCAAGAAATTACTGTCAAATCTAAAGTTATGAATCTTTTTTCTGATGTTTTCTTCTAAGCAGTTTATAGTTTTAGGTATTACATTTATGCCTTTAAATTATTCTGAGTTAATTTTTGTATATGGTATTAGGTATGAATACAACATAATTCTCTTGCCTGTGGATATCCAATTTTCCCAGCAACATTTGATGCGAAGACTGTTTTTCCCCCATTGAATGGCCTTTGCTCCCTTAACAAAAAATAATTTGACCACAGATGTAAGGGTTCCTGTCTGTGCTCTCTATGTTATTCCATTGGTCTATATGTTTGTCCTCATGCCAGTACCCACTCTTTTGATTACTGTACATTTGTATTATTGCAAGTTTTGAAATTAGGAAGCATAAGCCCCCAGCTCTGTTCTTCTTTCTCAAGATTGTCTTGACTGTTCAGAGCTTCTTAGATTTCTTGATGCTTTTTTGTTTCTGGTTCTCAGACTGGATAATTTCTAATTCTCCCGTCTTAAAGTTTGCTGATTCTTTCTTCTGCCTACTCACATCTATTGTTGAATCTCTTTTGTTAATTTTTCATTTCAGTTATTGTACTTTTCAGCTCCAGAATTTCTCTTTGGTTCATTTTTATAATTTCTATCTCTTTACTGATATTGTCTATTTAATGAGACCTTGTTCTTCTAGTTTTCTTTTGTTAACCTCTCTGAGAATGGGGCTTTGAAGTAGCTAAAACCCATTCTACTCTTTCCAGTAGCTGCCAGGCTGCTGATTTTCAGTGGATCTGACGATTTTTGCCAGTGTTCTCATTTCTTTCATGGAGAAGAGGATTTTTGGAGGTCCTTTCGTTACTATTCTGTTTGATCCAATTCCAGGGAGAACTTTTTGTCCAGCTGACAAACCTCAGGAAAATGTACTAAATGAACAAATTAATGAGGTACTATTGAAAATTAGGGAACCTTTATTCCAGATAAAGGAACTTCAATTTAGTGATCCTTATGGTCCTTCCCAGGTCTAGAATTTGCACTGATATTCCAGGATAGAATTGATACCTATTGTGTATTGATTTATACAAACAAAACCAAAGGATCAAGATAGGTGATGGGATTTCAATAATACAGATTTTACCTTAACCAGCTTATCATTGGTTGTCCTCAAAGTTGAGGATGAGCATTCTTAATCCTTTAAAGAAAATGAACAACAAATATTTCCTTCCCATCGTCTGTTCTCTTAGCTTCATCAGAGGAGCATTCGGCAAAATAAAAATATGGTGCTGTGGTTTCTACCTTGATAGAAATGTTTAGAATCCTGTTGGAGAAACCTTTCCAGTATCTGAAACAAACCTGCAAACATTACAAGGACTAATTGCTAAATTGCTTGAGATGTACTAGATACATTGTTGACCTTTACGTATATTTCATGGCACAATTCTGACATGGACATTTCTAAATTTTCATACTATTTCTACATTTTCAAACTATATATAGAGAAACCTATATATAGTTTTCAAACTATATATAGAGAATGTTAATATCTTTCTCTAAAAGATATTAACTCTATGGAAGTGTCTTTTTGTTCATGGTTTACTCAAAGCAAATATTTTTATTTTTACCTGTTGCTTTTTAAAAATATAGTCCAATACTCAATATTCATCATCTACGTCATCAAAGTCTAAGGTAGTGTCAGTATTTGGTGTGAAGATTAGATTGCCCTGAATTTTTCCAATCTGGTCCATACATTGGAGACATTCTGATCTGATTGTGTTTGTTTAAAAAATATATCTTTTAACGTCATGAATACAACACTGTGTTGTAATTACCGTCATTGTCTGAGTGTCTTGCATTACAGTTGATCTCGATGCAAGATCACATGAAGGAGTTTTCAGATCTATAAGATGTTATATTAAGGTTAACACTTCACTCATCTTTGAATTCTGGCTGGGTATACTTTTCTCTCATTTACTTTTGAATTGTTCCACCACTCAGGGTTCTTTGTGACAGGTAAGTATCACATCTGAGCAGTGGGGAACCTGCAGTCTTGGGGCCACATGTAGCCTTCTGGATCCTTGAGTGTAGCCTTTTGACTGAATCTAGATTTTACAGAGCAAATCCTTTTAATAAAGGAATTTGTTTTACGAAGTTTGGATTTGGTCAATGGGCCATACTCGGGGGTCTGGAGGGCTGAATGTGTCCCCAAGGACGCACATGCCCCACCCCTCAACTTGATTAAGGACGAGTTTTTCTTTTCTATGTCTTAGATTCTACCTGTTTGCCAAGCTATACTGGACTAGGTATCAGCCTTGGCTTCACTTTTAACTAATTATGTGACTGTGGGCAAATTACATAACTCCTCTAGACCTCGGTTTCCTTATCTGTAAAAGGAAACATTTACACTAGGTAATGTTACCTTTATGATTCTTTGACTCTAACACAAAATAAATAAGGAGGACCGAGTGAAAGTATTGGGTAAACTAAATGCAAGCTCATTTCTCTTATTGGCGACCATTCTAATATATCAACATTCCTAAGCCCATTTCTCTTCCACCTCTGTTATAATTTAAGTCTTACCTACCTTTGAAAGTCTACTGTAGTCTCTATCTCCTCTATGAAGTCTTTCCTAGCATGCCAGCAACCTCCAGTGATATCTTTTGTTTTTCAATTATGGTATTTATTATCATCACTACACTTAGTCTTCTCTGTCACCTTGCATTGTTTAGCTTTAGTGCTTTTTAGGCCAAGGAGGTTGAATTATGAACATTTATATTCCCCAAATCACTTTGTCCAGTATTTCATATACATAATAGATTCTGGGTTTTTTTAATGCATGTTGAATAGATGAAGAGAGTTTAAAAAATCATTCCAAACCTATTGTCCTAAATTCTCAATTTGAAGTGTGATTGAATTTTTCCCACCTTTTTCCCCAACAAAGATGTATAATCTTGAAGATATTTTAAGAAATCTAAATTAAAATTTGTAGTTTATCTGAAATATGAATCCCTTCCCTTCTAGGCTCTAAATTTTTCCTCTTTATAAAATTGAGAATACTTCCTTTTTAATTTGAGTGTACTACCATAGAAACATTTTTTCTCTTCCTTTTATAGTCTATAGAATATAATGTGATTTACTGAGCCAATATATAATTGGCATTTTATTTTCTATTATCTTCTTAGGAACATGACAAATGATGTTTTCACCCCTTAAGGGAGTGTTTGGTTACTTGAAAGCACCATAGCCAATTCTCTAAGATTTGATGGAGACAGATGGTAGCATTTCCACCACAAGGCATATCTCCAATCTATAGATGTCGACTGGCGCAAAGTCAAACAATATTCAGGTCAACATGTGATTAGATTCATTATAGATGTTAGCCCAGCTTGTCCCAGTTCCCTGAGACGTTGCCACCAACTATCTTGTCAGTCTTTTATTCTCTTTCTTAGTCTTCATAGAGAATATGTTGCAATATAGTACTTAGCAACTCAAAATTCATCTTCCCAGAAGACTTGGAAGAAACCTTTTAGCTTTAGTCTTCGTGCTGTGGGAGCCATGTTGTTTCTATGTCAGGTTGAGGCTTTGCCATGCTTAGAGAAATTAGTTAACCCAACAAAATTGTTTTCTCTTTCCTTTTCTGTACCAGAATGAGACTCCAGGGAATAAGCATAGTTGATGTTGCCTGAAGAAATTATAAACATTCCCAACTCACAGAACCTAAGTAGCCATCGAAATAAGCACTGGCCAAAAATGTACTTAGATTGGATAGTAATTGGAAGCCATTTGAGAAAAGGGAATTTAAAGATGCACTATATGATGTTACTCTGTAGAATAGAAAAAGCTTGTGTTGTGTTTCTGTTTTAAGGAATAACAGGAAAAATTTGGGGTGCTTTGTGTGGGTTTGTGAGGTGGATAGTAGTAATGGTGGTAAGGGGTGTCGGTTGGCAATACCCAGGCAGGATTGATGATGATAATATACATTTAATACATTTCTGGCAAGGGATTTTTGAAAATAAAATAAACTATTCTTAGATTCACTTCTGCTTCACTTGCCTATGGAAATAACAATCTTGCTCATTGGTATGTCAGGAAAGAGAGATGATTTGCTCTTATAATTTTACTAGAAAGAATTGCATGTGATGTTCCCCAGTTCAATTATATGCAAAATAGAGATTACACTTTCAGAAATCTATGCATGTTGTTTCTGTAACTCCTTAGGCACAATTAGGGGTTTCATACCGTTATAAATGGATTTAGCAAATGTGACACTGGCATAGTTCATTGAATTCATGGCATTTTTTCCCCTTATGGTTATGGCAATATGAGCTTCCTAAAGAAACTCCGTATTTAGCCTTCCATTTGTTCATGAGCCAACCCAGGAGACTCAGTTTATATTAAGTGCTAAGCCCCTGAGGACCCTCTGCAAACACAGTCCAGGGGGCCACATTCTATGCCACCTGTTCACATCCATATTCCAAGCCATCACTCTTCGCTGGCCTAGTTGATCACTCTATGGCAACATTAGCCCCCAGAGCTTGGCTTGCCAGTGTCGCTACGCATTAGTTCCAGAATTCTAGTGTCTTACCACAAGTGTCACTTGTGCAGCCCAGGATTTCTTATTACAGTGTTTATTGCTGTCACTGCCTCATCATTTTTTATTTATCTGACTCAACTCCAGGTAGTTTTTGCTCAGTCTTTGGCATGTTGTTAACCAGCATGTGTATTTGGGGCAGGAATTCATTCATCCATTTTGACATCCACATCTGACATCTTCATTAATGCCCAGCACAGGTATCTTAGATTCCAGATCTGTTTGTTGTCTCTGTATTCCTTCTACATCCAACTCTTAGCCACAAAGTATATTTCATGTAAATGTCACTTTTTTCAAATCTTTCACATGTTCTACAGAGGAACCATGTGCCTTTTAGAAATGATGCCCTTTTAGGTCTGTATCCAAACATAGCTTGTCAATGACTGCTCGCAAATTTTAAGTCAGCTTTTAAGTTTTTACACTTTTCCTGAAATGTTTTCTTTAGGCTCATAAACTTCTTCCCATGTTATTGCTTACTTGCTGTACCCATGTGTTCTTTTTTGACCTTAACTACAACCACCTTGCCACCTTTTTATTGTTCGTTCAATTCATCAAATTCAGCTGAGCTGCTGCCTCAGGCGAGTGCTTCCTCCCTCTGTCTGTTTATTGAGTTTAGGGCTGTCTCTCTCACAGAAGTCCTTCTACCTTGGACATTCTTCAATCTTATGACCATTTGCTAAGCTCATAAAACATCAGTGATGTTCAGTTCTTAGAAAACGTACATTCAGAGAGAAATAGTATTGCTAATTTTGTGGAATTCGTTTAAGGTATATAGTCAGGTGCTATAATTTGAAGAGGAGGGAACCCTGGGAGAGCCATATTGACAGGTAAGGAAGTTGTGGCCTGGTCTATGTGACTTCAGAGCTGTCGATTTTCCTTGTTTACATGCGTGCCACCATTGTTGCACTATTGTAAAACATTTATTGAGTACTCCCTGTGTGCTAGGCACTATGCTAAGGATTTTACATGAAATATCTTATTTGATACTCACAAATACCCTTCAAAGTAGATTCTATTGTTATCTCTGTTTTACAGATGAGGAGACAGAGAATCAGAAGGGTAAATGACTTGTTTAAGGGCATACAACAAGTAAATGGAGCAGGCATTTGAATCTAAGCAGTATAAACTCAGAGTCCACGTTTCTCTTAACGTTCCCACTGAACTGCCTTATGATAGCTAACAATTATTGTACCCTTACAGTAACCCATGCATATAGTGTATACTTAGCCACTATGCATACATTAGTTTATTAAATCATTTCAGCAGCCCTTGGAGACAGATAATATCGTTATTTTTTGTTTTACAGATGAACAAACTGAGCGAGACTTAAGACAAAATAAGCAGTGTCTTCAAAGTGATTCCTTTAGCAAGCAGCAGAGACAGGAATTTAACTCATGTCCTTAACTACTGTGCCACATTATACCAATAAAAGATTAAAGATTAACAAACAGAAAAGCTGATCTATAGGTTTCTGCAGCCACAAGTAAAAATTGTACTTTTAATCCTGCTATTTGCAGAACCTATGAAATAGAAGATTTTGGGATATATCATTAATATCAGTAATTTATGTGTAATTATTCCTGGGATTAAAAATAGTGGGAATATCCAAGGAGAAGGGAAGCAATGCCCTTCTTCATTAAGAGAGTTGGTTTATAAAAAATTCCAGACCATCTTGTCAGAAGTAGCACTATGGAGGGGTGACACAGAACGTGGTGCATACCCCTAGGAAAAATGAATATATAGAAATGTCCAGTGGAAACAGCAGCTTAGCAAAAGAAAATATGAGCAGGGGATTGCACTGTTATAATATTCCTTGTTTCCCACTTCCCCCCCACCAAACGAAAAATCAAAAAATAGCCAGTGAGCTTCTAGGATCTATCTATACCTGTACATTTTTTCAAAGAGAGATTTGTTCATTGAAGACTCTAGATATTTTATCAGAGAAGGTAAGAAAGATGATTTAGGAATATGAGCTGCTACCCAAAGAAGATATGCAAGGTTGGATTTCCACAGTGGGAGGAATGAGGAATGACGGCCCTGGATACTAGGGGAATCTGTGGTGTGAATTGTAACAAGGTCACCGAGATGATAGGCAAATACTCACAATTTTTTGTCTACTTCAGAACTTTGATTATGGCTAACCTTAATTTCAGATATTATTTATTTCTACTTCTGAGAATTTTCAAATTAGCTGCATGATTTCATTGGTCTATCAGTCCTATGCTGAATTAAAACAAGTATCAAGAATTTTTAAGCAGATTTAATCACTTGATGCTACTCTGTCAGTGACTCAGTTAATAATATAAACGGATTTGGAAATCTCAAGTACACACAGGAACATGGAAAACTATGAAGGTATATTAAATGTAAATTGATATTAAATTTCAGGAGGATAGGGTTAGAAACCTATTTTGTAGGTTAGCATCAAATATTATTTTATAGGTAAAAATGAAAAAACACATAAAATGAAATATCATTCAAGTTGATAATTTGAAGCAATCATGTACTACTTGCTGCCAAATCAATCTTTAACTTCAGTTTCTCTTAGAAAACTGAATTTTCTATCATAATAGTCCAACTCAGTCTCTCTCTCTCTCATACGTACACACACACACACACACACACACGCACACTCATTTACAGACAGAGGATGTACAAGTTTTGCCATGGCCTTCGCATGCCTTTCAACATAACATGAATGTTGGGAAAGGAACAAGTGTCTTCACTTAAGTCAAGTTTTATATGGGCTGAGTTTAAAGCAATGATTGCGCCTGAATATGGAAATTAAAGCCAATGCATTTGAGCATATTTTAAAAGACTTTCTTTTTTATACTAGAGGTTGGGCTGGGAAATTTCTGCTGCTTAACATACTAGTGTTAGCAGGGATTTAGAATTTGCTGCCAGACTTCTCTTGGAATCTTATACCACTGGCACAGACCTAGAAATGCTAACTTTGAAAAATGGCATTTGGCGGGCAGCCCCTGACACAGCCATTCTTGAATTTCCACTAAAGTGTCTAGGAAGACATAGAAAAACGATGAGAACTCAAAACAATGCCGATAATTCAGACTGACAGTCAAATTATTGCTGGAACCAGGGAGAAATTTCCACTAGCTCAAAATTAGGATGAAATGAATCGGAACGTGCTATCACTGACCCACTCATACTGTGCTGCTAGACATCTGCCAACACTTTGAGAAAAGGTTGAAAAATCTCAGCTTTACTTCCATACAGTCTAAATCCTGGTTCCAAAATTCAAATTATATACCTTGCAAAACATGAGGTATTTGTCTTATTGCATGTTTTATTGGCACCAGGGACCAGTTCATGGAAGACAATTTTTCCTTAGCTGTGGGGAGTGTGGATGTGGTGGAGGTGGAGCTCAGGCTGTGACCTGGGTGATGGGAGCTGGGGAGCAGCAAAGACAGATGCAGCTTCATTGGATTGCCTTCCACACACCTACTGCTGTGCATCCCTCCTCCCCCCATGGAAAATAATTTTTCCCTGGTAGAGGGGGTCGCAGATCTCTGGGGCCCAGTCCATAACAGGCCATGGACTGGCAATGATCTGTGGCATGGGTTTAGGCACCACAGTCTTATATTACTTTTACTTTCTTAGATGGCTAGAAGGCTAGACCCCAACACCTAAAATATTGCCGTTCTTCTTATATATACTTGCAAACTAGACTCCCGGAAAACAATTAGGAAAGAAGGCAGATGAGAGTGGCTTTGGGATTTATAATATGAGGCACTGGTGGATCATGTCCTTGAGGTTCAGTCCCTAAAAACACATTGTTATAGGTGGGATCAGAGAAAAGAGGAGCCTTTTCTCTGTTCCTATCAGAGTATATTCCAGGTATTATAGTTTTTGATATGTTCCATCAGTTTAGATTATCAACAAGTCATCAAGTTGTGTCAGAAGAGGATCAAACCTTAGTCCAAAGAAGGTACATTAGATTAAGTCAGGCTAAGTATTGAGAAGTCACAGTTGAAAATAAAAGGTATATACATCAACCTACTGTTTAGCTATATATCTGAGAAAGGGATTCATACAACACCCATTATGATCTTAGACTTCGATAATTGTTGTCTCCTAACTATTGGCAAACATGGAATCAAGAACGACTACAATTCCTTTGATAATAAGCAATAAAAGAAAAACCAATGTGGGACAATATGGAAAAATTTATCAAAAGGTTAAAAGCAAAGTTATTCTGTAGAACCCAGATGACATAGCTTTTATCAAGAAGCAGAGTATAAAAAGGATAGGTGTTCATAACCTTGAGTTAGGTCATGGACCACTTATAAAAAATTCGTGAAAATTCGGGATCTTTTCCTCAAGTAGAACAAATTTATAAATATACTCACAAGTTATTTTTGCATCCCGTTTCTGGGATTACAAATATCCTCTGAAGCTTGTCATTGAATTTCAGTTAAAAACCTTTGCCCATAATGAAAGAACAAATGAAAATGCCAAAGACAACAGAATTAGACTATTAAAAATGAGAGATAATCAAGATAAGGAAAGGTTACAGGAAATTAAAACTCTATCACACATTCATATTATCAATGAAGGTTGTAGAGAGCAGAATTGACAATTCTGAAAATCAAATCAGTGATTATGTCATATATACTTGAAAAATAGTCTCAGAAAGCACTGAAAAGACTCATGAGGTATAAGACGATAAACCTTATGAATAGATACGCACTCAAATAATTTTAAGTATTCCTAAGTAAGAAATAAAAACAACTAAAACAATAATGAAATATATAAAGGAAAAGAAAACTGTCTTGAGTTGTAAAATGACTTGAGTAGGCTCATCATAGTTTAGGCAAAATTTGTAGGAAGAGAGAAAACTTTCTAAAGTTTTTTTTTCTTTAAATCATAGATGTGACTGCAAATGATATCCTTGTACATAACGACATATTTGTTAGGAATACAGATATAGATAGCCAAAAGAGGTTGTAAATTAAAAATAACAGCAGAACAAATATATAGTGATTAAAAGCTTGTGCTATGAAGTTAGGCCAGTTCTACCATTTAGTAGTTCTGTGGATTTCAATGAGGTTGGTAACTCCTCTGAGTACATTTTCATATCTCTGAATCAGGACAATTCATAGGTACCTCATAGGGCCTTTGTGAAAACTAAATGGGATAATTTATACAAAATGCTTAATAAAAAGATTGATGCTTATGAGGTACTATCTGTAGCCAATATTGTTGCAATTATTATTATGATTATCATCATCATGGAGTGGTAAGAGTCTAGGTGATTTTTAGTTTATTATTTTCTATTTTTTACATTTCCCAAATTTTCTACAATGAGCATATTTTACCTTTATAATCAGAAAAACATGTTATTTTAAAAATACCTCTATATAAATTGGTAGATAACATGCCAGTCAAACACAGAAAGAGGCTCATTATAGGGCCACAAAAAGGACAGAAATATAGTTTTAAAAAATTTTCCTGATTTTTGACAATGCATATTAATTTTATTTTATTTTAAAAGTTGTTTAAAAGGCACATAAGATACATATGTTCATCATAGAGGGTTAGGACCCTCCAGGAGGATATAACAAGTTATGTTCAGTGTCGCTTATGCTGATAAATGATTATTGTTGATCTTTGTACATTTTTTCCATGTATGTTCATAGCTTAGTTGAGATTCTATCAAACACATAGTTCCACGTGCTGATTTTTGTAACCTAATATTTTATTCGAAGAATTTATCTATTTAACTAAAATCCTCATAAACATCTTTTTAAATAGTTGCTAAGATAACCCAGCCATTCTGTGATTGTGGTATACCTAGATTGTTCATAATTTTTTCTTGTTTCATTTGATACCCCAGCAAACATACATGAGTACGACTCTTAGTCAGAATTTCTGATCATTTCCTTCAAATTGATCCCTAAAATTAAAATGCTACACCAAAAACATGCATATTCTAAAGACTCTTGATGTATCTTGATGCTTTGTAGAAAAGTGGTAGCAATTTATACTCCTTTTCCCATGAATCCTTTAATTACCCAGTCTCAGCATTCTCTCAGTAACATTTCATATTCAATTCTGTACTAATTTCATAATCAACAAAATCCAAAGTTTAGTTGTTTTAACTTCCATTACTTTTGCATGTCAACTTGAACATTTATTTCAAATGCTTATTGGTCAGTTGTAGTTCTTCTTCTATGAATTGCTCATGTGTTACTTTTGGTATTTTTTTTGTTTGCTTTGTAATCTTAGTAATTTCTTTCTGACTTGTAAAAATCCCATATAATCTAAAGGGATTTGCATGTTAAAAACAAAAGAGAATTTTGTTATAAAATTTGTAAAAGTTTATAATTGTTCTGATTGGACAAGACTAGAGACCATAATTTTTATGGCAGAAAGATAAAGCTTCTCAGAGGAATATATAAATGTTCCTCTTGAGAATTTGTGACTTCCATCCAATGCTTTCCTTCAAACATGTGAAAATTAACATATCATCTGTTTTAATCCATAAATATACTCTTAAGCAATCATTTTCACTTCTACAGTGGGCCGTACCTCCAGAGCCAAAACGATGTTTTCATTTGTTCTATTCTTTTTTAGCAGGCACAGAATGGACTGGACACTTTCCAAGGCTGAAATTCAACATGATCTTACAGGATCTCAGTTCTTGGAAATTTTGTGAATGTGTATGTAACTATTGTGACAGGGCAAGAATGTAGTCTAGTAAGATCATAAAATTCTCAATTAGGGTGTCCTTGGATCTCCTTCCTCAAGTTTTTTCAACGTCTTCCATGCATATATTCAGAGCTAACACATCTGGCAATGCTCTTACTCGGACAACGTGCTTCTATTCTTCTACAGTTGGACTTCCTCCACCTCTATGGTTTCTGAAAATGGAACCTAAACTTATCCATCAAAAGCATATTCTACACTGAGCATAGCTAATGGTGTGTTATACATTTATTGATTATTTGCTTTTGTTTCCTCCATTTTCACAAGCACTGTTATTTTTTTCTCTCCTTTTCCCCCACTTTTAACCATTTTATGATACCTTTCTTCTTCCATTTCATTCCCTGTCAAATGTATTTCCCCTCTCCTATTGCAAAAGATAAAACCAAATGCCAGGCAGATGGGTCCATTCAAAAGTATTTTTAAAACGTTAGGTTATAACCCATTAGTGGGTTATGAAATCAACTTCGTGGGTTACAAACAACACTGTAAAATGACATAGACTATATCAGAGTATATCACATATGGTAAGGCAATTCCTTCTTCATGAAACCAACATTGGAGCATAATGGGTCCAATCTAAAATATATTTTGTCCTAAGGATCATGTTCAAAAATATTTGAGAAATACTGCTGTAGAGCTCATAATAGAATGCAAGATAGAGATTTAGAGCCAGGTTATGGTGCCTGTGAGCTGGACAGTTGTCCTTGGTGCTAATCTATATTTGTAAGAATATTTCATAGGAACTAGAATATCGCTGGAGATACAATCAGATGGAGAAGATTGCATTTACCAGAGTCTTCTGTAGGAGAGTAGTACATGCGAGTAAGGTGGATGAGTTTGTAAATACAGTTATCTTGCTTAGAATAGCAGGTAGAGAAACTCAAATCTGCCCGCAGTGACCCTTCTTTTCTTCAGGTCCTTCCTCAATCTCCACACAGTATTCAGTCTGCTCTCTCAATAGATGTTGAACAAATATTTAAGTAGATTTGGTTTTAAGAGGCACCAAATTATTTGTTTGCTGAGTTTACTTACATGTCTTGGCTTAAGTCTGTATACACCTTTAATTGAAGGAAAAATTGCTATTGTAAGAAATGTATTAATTATTTAGGTTAGTAATAGCTGCTGTATCAAGTAAATCCCAAAATGTCAGTGATTTAGCACAATAGGAGATTACCTCTCATTCATATACTAATACATTGCAGGTGTGTGCAGGTAAGTGCATAGCTTTCTTCCAAAAGGCAATTTCTTCCATGCTGTGAATTTCCCAGAGGTTTTTTAGAGTCTTCTGTACCCAGCCAGAGAATGGAAAAGTATAGAGTGGAGTAGACACACCTACTTACTAACAACTCCCATCTGCAAGTGATACCCATGACTTCTGTTCACAATCTGTTGGCAAGAAATGGTTACTTGGGCCACACCTACATTCAAGAAACGTGTGGGGCATCTAGTCCCTGACTAGGCAATTGCCTGCTAGCAACACCACTACATGTTGGGAGGTGGACAGCAATCTTTTTTGGACAACTGGCTGTTTCAGTCACAATAAATTATAGGACTCATCAAGATGTCTCTAGAAATTGTCAACACAGGTTTTGGGACCACACTGCTCCTTCCCTTTCTGTCTCTGTGCTCTTTCCCAGTGTGACAAGGTTGTTGATCATTGGTGCGTTTATATATTTGGTATAAAAGTAAGCCTTTTCATTTTTTATTTGACTAAGGTAGTGATTTGGGCACCTTCATGTTTAGCTGCATATTACTTTTAGTTTAAAATGAATGTAGCTCACAAGCATGAAGTGTGTAAGATACTAAATCCTAAATTGTAGACAGCAACCTCATTTATTCAACTGCTGATTTCCATTTGGTTGACCAGACAGAGAACTTTGCATTATATGATTTGTGATATCTGGATGCAGTAGAATGGCTTTAAGTTTTGATTAAACAGAAAGCTTGAAAAGGTGTAAGCCAGTAATATTGAAAACATTATAATCTGGTTTAGATAAACAATCATCTGAATCAATTGGATATAAACATTTATTTTGGAAAGAAAGCACTTGTTTAGAAATTTTCCTTATGATATGATTTTTATTTAAGCTTCTGAATATCCAACTAGTTCATAATTGCAGATAACAATTGTTGGTAAAGGCATTATTTCTTTATTATAATTCTTATCTAATATCGGTATGGTGCTATTATTTGATTATTGCTTTATTTTATCTTCTCTGATAATCAGGACAAAATATTGAAATTTGATTTTTTTTCTAATAGGAGTTAGAGTTTTCCTTAATACAACTGTCAACAGTGTGGCTATGGAAAATTGTTTTGCCTGTGTCTGAAATGCAACGTGCAACTATCTTAAATGATAAATGCAGGAGATTTGTTGAATTACTGCTGATAAAATGACTTTGCTCCACTGAAATGATTTTAATACCAAATTTATATAATACATTACTCTATCTTTCCATTTCCTGCTGTAGTTTAGTGAGCAGGTTAATTAAGTGCTAATATTAAATTCACTAAAGTATACTAGAAAAAAATAGCATCCACACTGTTGATTAAATGGCAAGGTAGAAGGCTGGCCATGATGTTTAATTGGAGGCATGGGAGCAGTTGGTTTCTTTGTGTGATCTGTCCATCTGAATGTTGATTTTTTTCTAAAAAGTAATCAAGGAACAGAGGAAAATGGTGGCATGGGAAAAATAGCATTTGCTTATTTCAAAAATAATTGATAAATAACCATTATGAACTTTTTAGTCATTACTTTATATCAGTGTTTGCTAAGAGAAGCCAGTCACCTAAGACCATATATTGTCTGATTTTATTTATATTTAATGTTCAGAATAGGCACATTTATGAGACAGAAAGTAGATTAATGTTAGGACTGGTGAGATAGGCAGGTAGGGGAATGACAGCTAAAGGCTAAAGGATGTCTTTTTTTGGTGTTCAAAAATTTGGAAAATTGGCTGTAATAATGGTTGCACATGTCAACGAATATACTAAAAACCATGGAACTGCACACTTAAAATGTATGAATTTTATGGTATGTGAATTATATCTCAATAAAGCTGTTAAAAGTGATTATCACCAATTGGTAAATACCTAAATGTCCATAAGTTCTTCTTCAGATGAGTTTATCCTGTTAAATCTGGTCACTATTTTATGGTTTTCAGTTTCAATCATCAATAGCAATATTAAATCCCTAAAAACGGGTGTATCATATATAATAATATAGGTTATATGTAGATGGGTATTCGTTCATGTTTAGGTATACATATCTTCAAGTGACCTTTTGCTGTACTATGTAAAGATATTTAAAATTATATTGCCAGCCTACTTTAAAAAAGATCTAGTAGAAATATAAAGTAATAGTAATTTATTTTCGTTGATTTATGCCAAGTAAAATGAGTGATCCAATAGAAGACACTTGGGAGAATTTAGGCCTTCAAGATTTTGTTGTCAATGTTAAAGAAAGGCAGACCATTTTCTTATTTGGGTGTTTGTATATTCTGGTTATGGTCTCACTGGACTTTTAATTTGTTTCATTTGCTGGTTCCTATTCTTTTCCTAAATGTCTTAACACTGAAATGCCCCAAAGCTCAATTGTTGGACCCATTGTCATCTCTGTCTACACTGAGTCCTTTGGTTATCTTATTCAGTTGTATGGCTTTAAATATCTTTATGTTGATGACTCCATAATTTGTCTCTGAAGAACAGACTTCTTCCAAGAACCTCCAAACTTGTATAGCCAACTTTCCTACTCACTATCTCCGTTTGGATATCTGATAGCTATCTCATACTTAACATGTCACAAACTAAACTGATCTTTAAAATCCTGAGCCAGCCGATCTTTACTTCTCAGTTAATGGCTAATCTTTGAGTCACCTTGATTGATCTTCTCTCATACTTCAGACATGCTGACTGACCTCCTTAGGGCTTTTGCACTGTTTCTTCTACCTGGAATGTTCCATAAGCTTGACAACTGCCCCTCCCTACCCCTTGAAGTCTTTGCTTATATGTCACCTTCCTTTTTATTGAGGGTCACACCAACCACACCACTTAAATTGCAACCACTCAGCACCACTGATCGCCTGCCTATCCCACTGTTTTCATAATACTTAACCATCATCTAACATACTATAAAATTCGCCCACTTATCACGTTACTATTTTACCATCTCTCCCTATTGGAATGTAAACTTAATGAGGGCAGAGATTTTTGTCTGTTTTGTTTGTTTTATGTGTCCACGGTGCCAGAATCTATGACCAGCATATAGCACAAGATTAGCGCTCAATAAATATTTGTTTTGTGAACAAATGTTACTATGTCAGCAAATAGTCTCTATTGTCTTTAATGATCCTAAAAATGTTTCTTCATATTTAGAAATTGCTGATATGGATTTACCAAAACAAGCTAAACACTTGGTATTTTTTTAGTAGAGCAACATGTACAATTTATGACAATCATCAAGCAGCTGTTCTTTAACCACGTGCCATCCATGCATCTCAGATGAAGTGTCAAATAATAATATTTATCACTTGTTGAAAATGTTTTGAATTTTCTTCACCTGACAAGGAAGCTGCCATACGTTGTCTACTAGAAAGGCAGCAAGGACTTTGATTTCTATATTTCTACACATTCTGCACATCTCCTCTACACAGCTCAGAGTAAAATCAAGGACTTTTTGTGTGAAAGTTTGGATTATGATAACATTTAATTATCACTCATATTTTACATTGAGTGTGTTTCAAAAATTTTTCCATGACTTTGTTCTAAGTATTAACTTGTCTCTGAGAGTAGTTTACAGCCTAGCAAAGAAAGCAAAATAATATATGTGCACAATTAGCACAAATTAATCTTGATGTTAGAACTTTAATTTCAGAATTTGGAACTTAAATGACTCTTATATTTAAGTTGTCAACTTCAGAGTCTCATTAGTCTAAATTTTACAGTTAATTTATGAGAATAGTGCTGTCTCCTTAGAACTGGCACATATACTTTATAAGTTACGTGATATCTAGTGGGAAACACTGGTTTAGGATTCCTTTTCCTATGCGTTATTTCTAGCGATTTCATTAACTTATGTGATCTCAGACTAATTATTTAATTTCTATGCCTTGGGGTTTGTTCTTAATTGAAGAATTTAGAGATATATTTTTCTTTTGTAATATCTTAGAGAAGAAGACATTTCATAAAGACCTGGACTGAAATCCCACCTGAGCCACTAAATAGTTCTGTGGCTTTATTAAAATCAGCATCACTGATTTCTGTCATCTGTGAAATGATGATAACACCTAGTTTTCATGGTTGTTAGGATTAGATAAATAAGTTTAGCTTAGTGGTGAGCTCAAATCTCAGATCTCTACCTCTTCCTCTTCTGTAATACCTGCTTCTGTCCTGGCTGTAAAATGTTATAGAGCATGACATTTTATATATGCATAAAGTGCCTATTATTTACGGTGTGCTAAATAAATGTCATTTCCCTTGGATATGCTATAAGATAACTGACGTTGCTTAATAAGGCAGGGTGAATATTATAATGGTGGGAAAAGAAAATGAGAAAATAAATTTTAAAGGAAAATATGAGAACTTAGCAAATGTAATGATTATTCCTATTTAACATAATTTCCTTTTGGTTCACCTTCCCAAATCTCTAAAATATTAAAAAAGTCTCTGCTCTATGGACAAGCTCATTATCCTACCAAGCCCTACGTTTTTGCAAAGATTTCATAAGATGTAATACTGACTCATAACTAAGAAAAGTATTTAAATTATCAAATCTAGTACCTTGCCCAACACGTTTAACAATCAGCCCATTATATACTGCTAATTGGAATCTAGTTTATGGTATACAGGGCTCATTGATCTCCTTAAAAATAAAGATCTTAGGGGAATGTGTGTCTTTATAAATAGGTACCAGTTAAATTTATCAACTTAACGCATCTCGCCTTTTACTTGCTCCCAAAGTGAAATGTGTAGTGTATGTGAATAGTAAAGATGAACATTTGCTAATGTTCAGAGAAAATTGGAGAAAAGGCCAATTAGGATGTTCATTTATTATAGTCCTATTGTAATAAGCATTTGTTTTTAATATTTCTTTCCTTGATTTCATTTACTATTAGTTATGGGTGAATGGTAGTGTGCTCCAATCCTTATAAACCATTTTTGAGCTTCATACAGCTTTCTTTCTTTTCTTTTTTCTTTTTTTATATTACTTTGTAATCAGATGGGTAAATACTTTTTCTTTTGTAGAATCATAATACTTTTTCTTTTGTAGGATCGTAATACTTTTTCTTTTGTAGGATGATAGGTGTAGTCCTATTACTCTTTTTATTAAAGATGCATAAATATGGCTTTCTAATAAGATGCATGCTGATTTAATATTTTCAACTAAATTAAAATAGGTCAGAAAATACCTAAACCAAATAGTCATAGGGGAAAAAAAAAACAACTTTAAGACAAAGTCTGGCTCTGTTGCTTTGGCATCATGCTAGCTCATAGCAACCTCAAACTCCTGGCTTCAAGCGATTCTCCTGCCTTCAGCCTCCCAAGTAGGTGGGACTACAGGTAGTTGCCACCACGCCTGGCTAATTTTTTCTATTTTTAGTTGCCTGGCTATTTTTTTCTACTTTTAGTAGAGACAGGGTCCCGCTCTTGCCCAGGCTGGTATCTAACTCCTAAGCTCAAGCAGTTCTCCTGTCTTGGCCTCCCAGAGTGCTAGGATTACAGGTTTGAGCCTGCATGCCTGGCATATGACCTCAAGTTTTCAGATTCTGTGTTTTTTTCTTTTGTAAAATGAAAGAGCTCAACTCATTTAACACATTGACTGCCACACTGAGAAAAAAAATTTTTCCCCCTCGGGGCCGTGGTGTTTTATTACAAAAATAATAAAATTTCAAAAATAAAATGATCCTTTCTCACTTAATGAAAAATTTGTTATTTTTTTTTATTGTTTTCTGTGTGTGAGTTATATGTAACTTTAAAAATAGTTCTCATCTCTCCCAAGGTGAAGAGACATATGAGATATGTATGCTTCACAAGGTCCAAGGCTCAGAATTCACATGAATTAAATACAACTCACATGGCAGTTGATGGGTTAAAGTGAATACAGAGTCATTCATATCAAACCTTCTGAGGGGAAGTTACCGAAACAGTGTGAAAGTATCAAATATTTGACTCCTATTGGAAAATTGTAAATAAAACCCATTTCATCAAAGTGGCTTTGATTTTCTGATATTCAGCTTAACAACAGACATTCAACAAACATTTTCTCTGTGCAATCTACCATGGTGTTTAAGAGCATGATCTTTGAAATCAAATAGACCTAGGTTTTCCCATATCACAATTTACTGTCAGACTTAGAGTGAGTTACTCAAACACTGCCTTAGTTTTTTCAATTGCACAGTTGGTTTGTCAAAACCTAGTTTGCAAGGATATAGTGAGAATTGAATAGGAAAGTGTATGTGTGTTCCTGGCTGTAGTAATCACTCAATAAATGATAACTGCTAATCCAACCTATGTGTGAGACTCTATATGCTGGTTCCATAAAGATTTAAATAAACGTTATGTGGTATTGAGCTTTGAGTAAACTATAAGAAGACTCTCTCTCTCTGTCTCTCTCTCTCTTTCTTTCTCTCTCTCTCTATATATATATAAATATAAATATATATACACACATGATACTGTAATGGAGTTGGCTAGACAAAT
The DNA here is from genome assembly GCA_963574885.1 of Lepilemur ruficaudatus. NCBI lineage: Eukaryota > Metazoa > Chordata > Mammalia > Primates > Lepilemuridae > Lepilemur > Lepilemur ruficaudatus. The sequence goes on along the minus strand of CAUYRT010005082.1, from coordinate 3,468 downwards.
AACACATTCCAATCTGCCACATTACTAAGTTGTCTATATTACATACATTATGGAAAATATACACAATACAAAAAATGGTAAATGAATTCTTTATGTTTATATGTTGAAGAATGTATGAGTTTTCCAGCTCTGGTGGAGTACCCCTCGTGAGTTATAAGTTGACCTTGGATTTTCAGTATAAAATCTTCTACTTATAAAATGTATTTTAGGAAATTCATTATACCCTAACATCTTTAGAGTGAGATCAACCTTGTACCCTCTTAGTTTTTTGAAAAAAATAAGAGGAAAATACTTTAGAGAGCAAATAAAATGACTCTTAATTTCTTTGCTCTAAATTGACTCGCTTTAAAATAAAATTGGCATTTGGGAAAATAGGTATTTTTTTTGTTGCTCAGAAGCTTTACATGATAAAATTGTATGAGGCCAAAATAGCATGCCTCAAGCATCTACACGATTCTTGATCAATACCTATAAATAGCTTTATAATTAAAAGAGAGAGCCCTCCAGAATGAAGTCAAATGTAAAATAAGTCATACGAATACAACATGATTTATTTTCTTGCAAAGAGTGCATTTAGTTTCATGAAGGATAACCCATACGATGATGATGTTATCTGATTGAGAGTTATATATTATTTCTCAGAAGAGAAGCACTTTGGGGTGTACCATAGGCCCTGATCATTTAAAATATATTACCTTTATCATAGATTATTTGGTAGATGAGCAAAAGATAGGTGTTTTGTACATCATCTACACCCTTCCTGTATTCATCAGCTGATAGAGCTACAAGCATAACATTAGCAAGATGCCAAGTGCTTCTTATATCCAACTTGTAAAATTTAGTGTTCCAGTTAGATTAGAATTGTATTCAGAAAGAACTCTCTGTCAACTAGCAATATATCCTTGCCAAATTCTACTCAGAACTCATAATGGTTACCCCTAAGGCTCAGCAAGGTTCTTCTGAATCAGAAGAAGATTCATTTTAAGTGTGGACTATTTTATGATCTGCTCTTGAGCAATTTGTCATTCCTGGATTGAGTATTAGGTGTGATTACAAGTAATGCATCTGGTCCTCTTGGATGGCTTGTAACAGGGTTCTGGAGGCAATTGCAAAAGAAAAGTTTTTTTAAATAATCTTGAACAGCTCCTCAATTGTAGGAATATGTGCTTACCTCCCATGGTTACTACACTGAAAAGTCATTTTCTGTAACTTCATTCTTTATTCAGAGGATACAGAGATAAGGCAGTCTTGGCCCTGTCCTTAAGGATATTATGGTCTAGTTAAGTAGATTAACAAGTCAACAGGTATAAGGTGTGGCAAGTTGTGTGAGAGAAGAAAACACAGGTACTGGGGAAACCCAGAGGAAAGGTAGATAACCAATTTCGATAATCCTTTCTAAATTTGTATAAAAATATACATTTGGGTAGATTGGTTCATTGATATGCATGTCACATACACTATAATATCTATGTGTGTAAGTCATATTTTGGCATCCTCTTGAGTGGCTAAACCCTAAGCAAACATTCCAAATGTTTAAACCAGACAATACAGGTTTGTTTTGTTTCCCCTACTCTAAGGAATTTTTGTACCCAGGATGAGAAATAAAGTTGAGAATCTTTATTTGGCCTCTCCTTTATAATTTCTTAAACACAAGCTAACTGGTTTAGTATACAGTGAACAGTGAAACAAGAATACAGGGTTAAGTTTCTAGATCGAACAGTCATTATTATGAGTATAAATATTTATTTTTTCTTTTATAAACTAAAGCCATAATATATGTTCTGAAGCAAAACTCTTATTTTGTTTTTCCTTGTCCATTACTTTTCTTTGTACTTTCTTGGGATGACAATTCTTATTGGACAGTGAATTGAAAGACAGTGAGGAGAACAGGAGTTAGGCCATGTTCCAGAATGAAAAAAATAGGCTATGGAAATCAGAAGGTGTCCACGTACAATTTCATTCAAGACAGAGTTCAAGGAATTTTCTTTGTCTCAGCTCATGGCCAATAGGTCCATCTGAATTAATTCAGCTATGCAGCTGTTTAAAAATCTCCATATGTGTAAAGTGGATTCGGTGAAAAACAATGTTACCTCGAAAGTATTCCATAGATGATAACATGTTTCACAGAGCAGACATTGACTCTATAGAAGAAGAAAACCACAGTGATTTCTCATCATTAATTGCAATAAGTCTTCAGATCAGAAATAAGTTACATGGAGAACTATTTTTTCCCTTCTTCCCATCATTATACTTAAAACCATGCATGTTTTGAAGTTTAGGATGAATTCAATTCAGTATATATTTCTTGAAGGTCTGGTAGGTGCTATGTGTTATAAAAATATAATGATACATAAGACAGACATAGCTCTTGTCCTCATGGAGCTTCCAGTCTGACAGGCAAGACAGATATTACAGGTTTGATGACTGTTATGAAAGACAAGCCTATGGAAGTACAAGACGGGAAATATTTTAGCCCTGGATCAGGTGGATGTGGTCAGAGGTTCACCTACCTTGTGGCCTAGAGATGGGAAAGGCAGAGAAGAGAATAGCCAGCCTCTATTCTTAGTAATTCTCAGTGTAGCTAAAATATATCTCAAAGTCACTGGATCACTTTCTCCAGGGAATATCGATGAATAACAGACTCTAGCTGATTCTCATGCTTTATAAGTAGCTATTTCCTTTGTAAGCTGAGGCGTTTGCTGCTCTTTACAGTCCTCTCCCACGATAATGAACTGTAATTTTAGGTTAGTGCCCATTCTGTGTATCCCTTTCTCTGTATCCCATTCTCTGTTAAGCTTTCTATATAAGGGTTAACTCCCATCACTTGGGTGTTATAGACCAGAGCCTGAGAAATGACCACAGGGTTCAGATTGGAATTTAAATTGGTAAGTCTTTATAGCTGGCCAGGGCACACTCTCTGGCCTAGTCAAAACCAGGTTTAGAGTGTGGCCTTGAACATTAGTAATACATAGTTTATATAGCTTTCACCGCTAGAGAACACGTGAGTAAAAGCATATATTTCAGGACACTTTGGAACATCTTGGTTAACAATTTTATCTCTGGGGTAGGTTGATTCAACTGACAACCTCCCGATGTTTTCTGATTTAATTATATTTAACAAACAACAAAAAGCAAGCAAAGTCATAGAAAGAGATAGCATCAGTTAGGATTAAAGAGAGTACATTTTTCCTATATCTTGAATAAATTACCTTACGAAGTACATTCTCCTATTGCCTAAATAAGCATTGTAAAGTTTAACTAGGTGCAGTTGTGTTAGAACATCAATTCCCCCACCAGGTGACCTAGGACCTGCCTTAGGTTACTTATTTTAATTCCTTACCCATTTTACTATATCAACAGAAGAGAAGATAGTCATTAATGCCACCAGTGAGCAAACACCATTCTTCCCTTGGCCCTAAAATGGACTTTAACCTCCTGCCTGAGTCTCCATCAATTACAATCTTTAAG
>CAUYRT010005081.1:0-12745 GCA_963574885.1 Lepilemur ruficaudatus | reverse complement strand
GCCACCATGCCCGGCTAATTTTTTTTTATATGTTTTTAGTTGGCCAATTAATTTCTTTCTATTTATAGTAGAGACGAGGTCTCGCTCTTGCTCAGGCTGGCCTCGAACTCCTGACCTTGAGCAATCCGCCCGCCTCGGCCTCCCAGAGTGCTAGGATTACAGGCGTGAGCCACCGCGCCCAGCCAACAAAACATCAAATACAATTTTTAAAAAATTTCTTTCTTATGTAAAAGAGATTTCCTCCTTAGGTGTAGGAGCTGTTCTCCAAAACAGATTAACGTGAGTTCTCCTAGCTAGAAATAGAAAAGCAAGCCTAAAAATCATGAAATTCCATAAGTAATACAATGCTGTTTTATCCTAGAAGCTGGCCAACTGACTAGGGAAACAGCCTGTCCATCATCCTGCATTGATGATAAGGACAGAGGCTAACAACTGGCTAACAAATGCTGAGCACTGACTACGGGCATTACATGCGTTATCTCATCTGACCTTCACAACATCTCGTGTGGCAGGTACCAATATCATTCCCATTTTACAGATAAGGAGACTGAAGCTCAGAGAGGTTAAATATTCGGCCCAACATCACACAGGTGACAAGCAACAAAGTCAGGTTCTGCACGTGGTCAGTGGAACTCCATCCAGAGCCTGTGCCGTCACCCACCGTACCACACTGCCTCACACACTAGCTATGGTGTCAGCACTTGTGGAATCTTATTTACTTATGTACCTCGCCTGCTGCATGAGGATTTCAGCGTCTGAACATGGACAGTGCAAAGGAGATAAAATCGTCTCTGAAGGAATGCAGTGGAACTTCTGGTGTCAGCTCCCTTCCTGTTCCAGGTCTCCCTCAAACACTCCGACTCTTCCTCCAATTTTAATAAAGCAAAGTTTTCCAGTTCATTGCAATACTTAATATCCTGAGAGAACAGGAATTGGAAACTGATGAATCTCCTTAGGCTACATCCCAGCCAAAGTCAACAGATTCCAAACCCCTCTTGTAGGCAGTTGCTGTTTACAGTACATCGAACCGGAAGGAGAGGAGAGTTGCAGATTACTGGAAAGCCCTAGCCCTGGTATTCCCAACTCTTGACAAACTTCTGAGTCTTGTATGAAGGACAACATCACACTCTCACCATCAACAAATCCTTCCCCAAACGATTTCTATTCCTCCCTCTCAAATCCTGTCTGCAAGTAGCCAGGACACAAGGGGAAATGAGCAAAGCTTACCCATTTGTGGATAAAACTGTCCACCTACCTCAGGCCTGGCCAATCCTCCTGAGGATCGGTCACCAGCAAGATCTCATTAAACTAGTCACGGAGTCCAGGCCCAAGCCTAAAGCCGGCTGGCCTCCACTCCCTCCTTCTGCCCTCAAAGGCCTACATGAGCAACACAAGGCCTAGGTACCATGAGTTTAGAACTGTGCTCCTGAACCACTCTGCCATGGGCCGAACTGCATCCCCTAAGATTCCTATGTTGAAGTCCCAATTCCCAGTACCTCAGAATGTGACTGTATTTGTAAACAGGGCCTTTAAGGAGGCAATTAAGGTAAAATGAGGTCTTTAGAATGGGCCCTAACTCAGTATGACTGGAGACCTTATAAGAAAAGGAGATTAGGATACAGGCATGCACAGAGAAAAGACCGTGCGATGATAGCAGGACAAAGTGGCCGTCCACAAGCCAGGGAGAGAGGCCAGGGAAGAAATAACTCTGCCAACCCTTCGATCTGATTTCCAGCCTCTGGGATTGTGAGAAAATAAGGTTCTGTTGTTTCAGCCACCCAGTCTGTGGTACTCTGCTAAGGCAGCCCCCTCAGACTAATGCACACCTTATCCAAGTGGCTCCCATCACCCAGTTCCCTGCCATGCATTGAAGGGCACAGCAGGATGGTTTTCCTCCTGAAGCAGGCGCCCACACAGCATGGTCCCCGAACACGGAAGTCCCATCAGACAGGCCACCGAGTGCAGAAGTCAACGGAGACCAGCCTGGCTTGTGCCTCTCAGGGACTGGAGTTCCAGGACAAAACCTTATGTTTGTGTTGTCAATTACACAGAGGTAATAAATAGAATGTTTTCTTTTCAGAAATGAGTAAAATTAAAATGCAGTCAAACCCCTCCATACACAGAGGCTAAGGCCCAATATCAGTCAGTACCTCTGTTTTAGACCAACCGTGCTTTCCTGTAAGAATGGTGTTAAACAGATAGTTACAGCAACCGCAGAGCCAGGGTGTCTGCCCAAACAATCCTCATACTACAGGCAGGGAGAGGAAATATTGGAAAGAAAAGGCAGGAGGGAGAGGAGCCTTTCACAAAATAACCTTTCCAAAAAACATCATCCAGGAGATGAGAATGTTAACTCATCACAGCAGCCAGGGGATGAGTAAGCTTATTTCAGGGGGTGACCAGGAGTTTTTAGCACCGTATGAATAGGTGAGGATGATGCAAGCCAGGCGAGCTTTCTAGAGGCTGAGAAGTTTTAAGAATGACTTAAAGGCTAAGAAATATGGACAGAATAGTTCAGTCAGGTGCTGCCAAAGCTAAAGCAGGAGTAGAATGATCAGAATGGGCTCAGAGCCTGGTGTGATGCTGGGCACATAAGCACCACAAGTAAGCATTTATTAAGCAATGGCTGTGAGCCAGGCATTGCGCTAAACACTTTTTTATACACTGGCTCCCTTAAACCTCACAACCACCACAGGAGATAGGTCTATCATGATTTTCATTTAAGAGATGACAGTAAGGCCAGAAGACAAGCACTACAAAGACATGATTTTTCCCCTCATTTTGTTCACGAGCATATCACTAGAAGAGTGGCTGGCACGTGGTAGCCGCTTTATGTTTATTTGTTGAATAAATGAGAAAGAGAGGCTACTTGTCAGCGTAGCCTCTCTTGTCACGTAAGGAACAGGCCAGGGTTGGAACCATGCTGTCAGCCTCGAGAGCCCACTCTTGCAGCTTCTACTCTACGCCCGCTGGGAGGAGAAAGCTTGCTGAAGAGATGGGAAGGAAATCGCCTGCAGTGTGGACAGCTTGGACCGCAACACACTTCACAGTGGCTGTACCTTCTGCGCTTCAGCACCGGCAGTGTTGCTCTGCACCCAAGCGCTGAGCAGTTATTCACCGGGCAGTGCCTACGGACAGCTGGCAAAGGGAGCGGCCCAGGCAATGGCAGGGCATGGAATAGCCACAGATGCTCCTTTCCCTGAGTCCTGGGATGCTCCCTGGGGCCCCACACATACCAACTTGCACTGTGCCCAGTAATTCACTTCAGTTTCAAAGAGGGAGATGGGGGGAAAGTACCGGAGAAGGGTAGATTTAGTCATCTGACTCTCCAGGAATATGTTGAAAAGAACGGGTATAATCTACAACAGAACTTCCTAAAGTGTGGTGAGTATATCGCTTTGCAGTGTCTGAAATCATTTTAGGTGGCACACAGACACTAAAATTTACATATTGATTTTTGTAGTTACTTTCTATTTTGGGAAAATTATACTGGTCCTTTACTAAACAAGGAGTGTCCTTTCAAAAAAGAACAAGTACTTCCTCTTGAAGAAAAATACTAGGTAAACAATAGAATAGGTGTGACATTGATGTAGCAGAAAATCATGATGAAAGCGACTAAAGTTTGGGATATATTAGTTTCCTGGGACTTTCTAAGTTCTCTGCATCAAATGTCACCATCCCTGCAGCTCACCCAGGTATGCCCTAGCTCAAAAGGAAGAGTGTTACAGAGACTAAGTTTTAAATTTTCTATCAAAATCCCTTAGTAAATGACTACACAGAAGAGAGAAAGAGACTGGGGGAGGAGGGGGCAGGGACACAGACACAAAAGGCATGTTCATTAAGATATTATGAAGTTCACAACGGAGCTTGACCTGGGGCTGAAGTCCTGCCCTCTGCCTGGAGAGAGCTGTAACACAGAGCTCCCTTTGATACTATCCTAAATTCCACACTATTCTTTTGGCTATTATTTTATGGCATGGTAGCTTAGCTCAGCCCTGTCTAAAGAATTGTACTGAGGTCTCTGGGACCTGTTCCAACAACAACAGACAATGAAGCTTTCTCTCTCTGATAAAGCCAGGAACCCCTCCCTCCCTCTGTGATCTGCTCTCCTGCCCCTCCCAGACAAAAGTAAAGTCCCATTTTGAGAAGAATTCAGCCGGCCAAATGCTGCCTTCTCCTCACCTTCCCTATTGGGGATGATCAGGTTGCAGGTGTCCGCTGTGGATCTGAGAGTGAGCTGTGGTCTAGGACAGAACCTATAGGGGTCTACTCCGCCCCAGGGGAGGGATGAACACCGTAACTCGCAAACTCACGGCATCTTATCCACAGGCGCAGAAGGAAAGCTGAAGGGAAGCAATGATACCACAACCTGCACCAATCCGATGGAAGCTCCATGAGAGCAGGCACTTGTCTTGTTCATGCTGCATTCCCAGAGCCTGAGGCAATCAATGCCTGGTGCTTAGTAGGAACACAGTAAACTGCTATTTAATCAAGGAATGGAGTGAGCTAGCAAATGGATGAGTGAGGGAATGGATGGCCAGACGGCTCCAGCAGGGCTGGGAGGAGTAAGTGAAGAGCAAGCATGACTGTGAAATTTCTGCTTGAGAACTAGTAACTGTAAATAAAGAGACACCAAAGGACTGTGTCACCTCTCCAGGGGGTGGATTAACAGCAGGACTTTTGATCCCTAAACACCTGGGCTCATAGCATGGGGCAGCAAACCAAAAGCTACCTTGACTTTCTCTGGGACATGCTCAGACACCCAACTTCTATCTTGATCTCTAGCATTTTGAGCAAGGAAGAACAGAGTGATTCTGGAAATTGATAGCGACTTGTACCAACAGACCTGACACTTCTGAGAAGTTCAAAGTCCTTCACATCCTGGCTTCTCTCTTAGGGACTTTTATTGAGAGAGAGAGAGTGTGTGTATGTGCTTATATATATATGTATATTTCTTTTCTTCTCACTCTCTTTGCCTATCTGCATTTTCTAGTCATTCTACAATGAATATAGATTACTCAAGTAATAAAAACGTCTAACAGACTGATAAAACACAAATAAAACCTTTTTTAAAAGACACCAAAAACGCGTATTTTATAGAGTTCCATTTTAACATTTCTATATTATAAAATTTAACACTGCCGTTTCATGCAATTGTACTCAACTAAGTCCTTTGAAAAGCACGCTGTAAATTTCTGATAAAAGTCAAAGCTCATGACTTAAAATCAGAACAGCCGGCCATACAGGCACTTATCTTACAAAAGTGGCAGCCATCTGATGGGCAAGGTGCCAGAGTACTAGAGAAGTACAAGGACACAAGCTTAGTAAGTAATGTGCCATATATGGATAAAACATATGCTCCGTGTTCATCCATGGTAAGAAAAGCTGCCCTGCATCTCTCCTCCAGTGGCAGAAACTTCCAGAGCAGCTGACAGGGGCTAGAGTATGAGAGGTTTCTTTCTTCATGGAGCTGGTTGGTCCATTTTGGAGCTCAACCCTGGTCCCAAACACATGGCCCATGCTCAAATCCGCTCAACCACCAGCTAAGAGAGGCATCGGATTCCGCCCAGTCTCAGATCTCATTGTCAGTGTCCAGCCTGTTCCACAAAGTGATACCAAGGAACGCAGCTGGGCTGGCAATCAAAAGACCAAGCGTCCAGATCCAATTCTGGCCAGACCCTGCACACCTCACGGAGCTATTTCATACATTGGTGACTACATACACCAAAAGTGAGTAACACCAGCCATATCTCACAGGTTGCTAAGGATAAACTAAGACAAATATGAAATTGCAGAGGAAAAAAGAGAGAGAAGAAAAGAGGAAAAAGAAGAAAAAGGAAGAGAGAAATTATTTAAATACCACTAAGCAAAATTTGGTGCCAGTTTGATGAATGGGATTTCCCCACATCAAACTATGCTGAGTTTAACAAACAGAAGAGAGATTCAGAGCATCACTCAGACCAATGTTCCCCGAAAATCCGTTCTTAAACTTAAAAATAAAGGAGAAATGGACATAACCTTCCGGTTTCTCCTTTTCTAGCCATCTTCCTCACTAGGAAATGGCACAGCATTTAAATTATGGCCTGTGAAAACTGCATGAAGATAGCAGGTAAAAAGTCCCCAGTTCCCAAGGACAGGGAAGGGGGAAGCCAGGAGCACATGGTCCCGCACAACCCTGTCCCGCAGACACCCATGAGCACCCGGGCAGGCACTCACATCCTGTCCTCAGGCTCAGCAGCCAGGATTGCAAGGCGGGTGTGAACTTGAACATTCTGAGGATGTATCAACAAAAGGGGTGAAGAGGGCAGCCAGGGCAAAGACTTCCCAAGGCTGAATCAATAGAGCCGTCTGTGGACAGAGGGGCAGCAAATAAAGTGTGTTAGATACACCGAAGCAGTGTGGGCTGCCTCGGGAAGGTTTTGCTCAGCATGGCCCACAGAATCCACTCCCAGCCCCCTTTCCACACACAAGACCTCCATGGCACAGCTGAACCCCAAGTGCTGGGCCTCTCGGAATGAGATTTGGGGTAGTAACTGCTGATCTGAGAGGCTCAGGGTTTTAAAACAATAGGTTGGGTTTGAATCCTGGCTCAGCCCCTTGCTGGCCGGGGTCTCTGCATCTCTCATCCAGTGGCAAGTTAAGTGAGCAAGTTACTAAACACTCCTGACCCAAGTTACTTCACACAAAAATAGAATAACCATACCTACCTAAAACAATTGTTGCTGGGGTCAAATTACATCATGCCTGAATGCACTCAGCACAGTGTTGGCTCAATGCGTTGCACTGCTATTAATTTCATGTACAACATCATCACTATTGTCATTATTAATTGCAGAAAACAGCTATGTGTACTTCAGGATCATGTTACAGAAAAATTCCACTCCCTAGCCCCAAGCTAGAGAACAGGCACTCCATAGCAAGCCTGAGGGCTCCCTTCACGCTTAGGATCCTGTGTGGCTGATCCATCCCAAAGCACTCACCACATTCCCCTTTCTGCAGAGCCTCCAACCTCAGCAGAATCTCCAAAGAAAACAACTGCTCATTCTGAACAGAATCAACTGTCGGTCAGCCACAAACATGCATAAGAAATCCAACCTGAGCTTGGTTCTGTCTTCCTTATACTACCAAACAAATTGAAGATGACATGTGCCCATCAATTGCACATATTTATAGAGTCAGATGTCTAAGTAATGGGGGTACATGCTTGGGATTTCCCTCTCTTGGTTCCACTAATCTTTTCATTTTGGTCTCATCTGGGCATCACTCTAGATAGACACACTCCACAATAATACAAGAAAATGGGGAAGAAGGCAAAACATAAGGATGCCAACTAATGCCTTCCCAAAACCTTCTCTGGAGCAGTGGTCCCCAGATTTGGGAATTCCAACAACCAACATAAACTAACACACACATACACACACACACTTGGTTGCCAATAATTTATTATGCCGTGTACGACCACTAAAAAAATGTATATCACCATTGCTGAATCAAAAAAGAAGAGTCTTAATTATTCCAAAATAGTAAGATAGGCCAGGTGCAGTGGCTCACACCTGTAATCCTAGCACTCTGGGAGGCAAAGGCGGGAGGATCGCTTGAGGTCAAGAGTTCAAGACCAGCCTGAGCAAGAGTAAGACTCCATCTCTACTAAAAATAGAAAGAAATTAAGCAGACAACTAAAAATATATAGAAAAAAATTAGCCGGGCATGGTGCTACATGTCTGTCATCCCAGCTACTCAGGAGGCTGAGGCAAGAGGATCACTTGAGCCCAGGAGTTTGAGGTTGCTGTGAGCTAGGCTGATGCCACAGCACTCTAGCCCCAGCAACACAGTGAGACTGTGTCTCCAAAAAAAAAAAAAAAAAAAAATAGTAAGATAGACAAACTCCCAGAATAAGACACAGACCTCTAAATGATATAAAATTAACCTTTATGAAAAACTTAATTATATTATACTGTCCATATTTTTCTCAAAGAAAACTGTGGGACTGGTTTCCCACACTTGGGAATGGATGTTCTAGAAGAGGGCATTGCTACTTTCCTGCTAAGAACGATTGCCACTGGAAGGTTATAAAATGACATTCCAATTCCTGCATCCAAAAACAGCAATGGAAAGAGAAGCCTTTTGCCCACCCTGCCAAACATGCAAAGAGAAGCAACATTAGCCTTCACAGAAGGCAGGCAGGAGGCATCAGGATTTTTCTGGCTAACTCCAGATGCCTTTCTAACCCTCCCAGTTTAAAATCCATCTGACTCACCTTTCTGGGTTCTGGAACTTCACCCCAGGTCACAGTTGCCTTGCTGGCTAGTCCGAACCTCAGTCCCACTTTTGAGACGTCATATAAACCCTCTTTTCCCTCTCCCTCCACAAAAACCTGCTCAATTTAAACATAAATTTACCAGAGGACTCAGCAATTCCACTCCTAGTTACTTGCTCAAGAGAAATGAAAACATACGTGCACACAAAAACTTGTACAGAAGGTTCACAGTAGCAATATACCTAATAGCCGAAAAGCAGAAACTATCCAAATGACTATAAACTAGAGAATGGAAAAACAAGATGCGGTACACCCATACAAAGAAATACTACAAGGCAATGAAAAGGAATGAACTAGTAATACATGTTATCATGTGGATGGACCTAAAACACATGCTAAGTAAAAGAAGCCAGACACAAAAGACCACATTTTGCAGGATTCCATTGACACATGAAATGGGCAGCATACAAAACACGGCTTAGTGGTTGTCTGCTCGTGAACGCAGGATTGACTACAAATAAGCAGGAAGGAAATTTTTTATAATAAAAGGTTTTTTAAAAAACTCTGTTCAGAACTAAGCTTAATAAGATGCTTGGCAGAATTTAGTAAGTTCCCATTCGGTGAGTGAGCCTATGAGTGAGTGGGTGAGTAAATGAGTGAATGAATGAAAACTAGTTTCCAGAAGCCTCTCCAGTAAGCCTTTACTAGGTCCATATATTTCATTCACCAGTCAGCCTCGGCGAGTTAGGTGTGACGTTTACATAACAGCAAGTTATGTGAGATAGATTATGTATACATGATCTAGTTCTTTGGATTAGGTTGAACCATATAAAATTGTCATCTTTGTAGGTCAAAATCGTTAAATATTGACAGCTTCATATTCCACTTACGCATACAATATCTGATAAGGAGACAAGACAGAATAGGCACTTTTAGATCAGATTGACTTTATGTGGCTACAGGCTCCGTCACATAGACTAAGCTTCAGCTTCCTCACGTGGAAAATGGGAATAATAACAGGATCTTGCTCACAGGGCTGCTGTGAGGATCACAGTGGTAATGCACGGAAAGCATCTATCGTCTGACACAAAGTCCCACAGGAAGTGTTTTGAAAATCCACATTGGTCCTACCTTTCTACGAAACTGGACATTCCACAGTTATCAAGGACCAGGACTTTTATTCCTTCTCTACTGGCGTGTTCCCTTCCATGTGTTCCCTTGGCATGCACACCTGGGATGTTCACTGCTGGACTCCTCCATAGATAAAGCTTCTCATCAGCTACTGAAGCCTAAGAACACGTCCCTGCATGCCACCAGAGTCCCTCCTGCAGAGCACTAACTCCTCCCGGGTGAACTGCTGACCACACTGCAGGAGGATTCTTATGATCCCATTCCCAACATCCTCCTCACTCCAAATTCAGCAATACCATGAAATATAGGGAAGTGTCATAAGAGAGATTTCCTTCTGGCTTATTTCTCAACAAAAATGTTTGGCTGCTATGTAACCAGTGTTTTAATAGATAACGGGGCTATTCATGAAAGGCCTGGTTTCTACTATCAAATGGCAACCACAAAGGACAGGAGCTACTGGGGCAGATGCAAATAGAATCATATCCCTACATCCTATTTGAAATTCCTCAACTCATTTGTAGTGATCATCAGTGTAGCCAAAAGATTCCAAGTGGGAGAAGCAATGGGATTAAATTAAGGTTCCCAGATTTCACAAATAAAAATACAAAATAACTGGCTAAATTTAAAGTAAACAATGAATATACTGCGATATACTAAAAAATTTTCACCGTGTATCTGAAGTTCAAATTCAACTGGGTGTTCTATATTTTATCTGGAAACCCTAGATTTAATCTGTACCTCAGATCACTATTTTATTTCCCATACACAAGACAAAGTATTTTCAATTCAATTAACTATTCTTTGATCACAAACAAGTATGCAAACCAGAAAGATAAGGTTCTCAGACTTTTTTGCGTCTGTGCACAGGCTGGATGATGGGGTGTCTACCAGCCACCATGCACTGAAGCTTATGTTTTGTCAACACTGTTCTAAAGCACTTTCTATGGACTAGCAGCTCACTGAATCATCGAATTAGCCCTTTCAGGTAAGCCCAAGTACTATTTTCCCTATTTTACAGGTAAGGAAATTGAGGGTTGGAGAGGGTGTAATCAAACTCAATTTTGGGCCTCCCAATTTGAACCAAAAAATAATGTCTAGGGGCCTCTCATCGGAATACCAGACTTAGTCTACAGTCTATTCCAGTTCCCCGAGCTAATCCCAAATCTCCAATGTCCTAGTATGTGCAATATATCTCAATAAGGCTGTTAAAATATTTTTCCCAATGCCTACTTCTTCATCAATAAAACCGAGAAACTTCAATCCACAACACACTCCAGAGCCACTTCAGCTGATGATGATAATTACAGTAAGTCCTCACTTCACGTCGTTGATAGGTTCTTGGAAACTCCGACTTTAAACAAAACGACATATAACGAAACCAATATTTTTTTTCTCGTCAGTGTTAAAATGAAACTATATTGAATGAAATAACATTATTTGAGGACCTGCTGTACATCATTTCGTTTTGCAGTTTCCAAGAAGTATCAATAATGTTAAGTGGGGACTTACTGTACTTTTTCTCTCTTCCATCTACTGCCAGACCTCAGCAAATTCACTTCTCCTGGACCTTTCCACTAAAATTAAGGACCAGGGAAACACAAGGAGACCAAACTTTGAACAAGTTAAATCTCGCTAATTGGATACAGCTCTGTTAAAGGATGCCCGGGGGGCGGGGGGGAAAAAGCTAGAATCAAAATGAAATCCGAAAAAACGTCAACTTCAACACATCTGTGTATAACCTTCACCACCAAGGGTAACGGGGCTGGGCTACAATCGACAAAACTGTAAAAAGAAAATTCTCTGGACACTGTTGTCAACAAATACCTCATTCATATAGAGAGTGCCACAGAATCATTTCTCTCGTCTGAACTCTCTCAGTCTCTGGAGCTGCGAGGGATTTAAGAGGGAACAGATCCTCTTTGATGGTCTTCTTTCTGTCCAGTTTCTATCCTCTCTCCACGAGGTTACTGAACCTAACCTACACCCACTCTACTTTCACCAGACAGAAGGCAACTACCTGCTCATAGGGATTCCCAGACCCACGACTGGCATTAGAGATAAGCATCCATGGCATGGATTTAAATTCATTTTTTAAAAATGCAAGGTTTCCCTAAGGGGTGTGGGCTTCTCTAACTGTAAGAGTTTAGGACAAGGCATTTTCATCCTTATTCCTTGCAAGGGAAACAGTTGGGTACAGCGATATTCTTCAAACACAAGAGTAGTCAAAGGCAGCAGTGTGGGGGGAGGGGGGGATTCTTCACCATATTTGCTTTTGGAAGGCAATCCATCTCCTTGGTAACAGTTCTAAAAAAGAAAAAGGAAAAAAAAAAAAAAAAAAAAACCTCTACTAAATCTTACACCTTAGCAGGCAGCCTAGAAAATAGGCCTGTGACTCAGGCAAGGTACCCACCCACTCCTTTTTCTCAAAAGGATGATTAAGGTTTTTTGTATTGTTTGTTTTTATCAAAAAGGGGCATCCAGTATCTTTCCAATGGATCTCATGGCTTTCCTCACCTAAAAACAGAGATGGTAGCAATAGTGACAGTCTACCTGACAAGATAGTTTTGAGGACTGAATGAAAGCACGGACAGGATATACAGAAGGTCTGGCACCTAGGGCACTGTCAGTATCTGTTCACTCTGCCTATTACCCTTGTTTCCCGGTGCAGCATGAGAAGCATAGATGTTAAGTTGGAGGTGACAGGAGGTAGAACCAGACTATGCATAAAACGTAACACAAAATGCTTCTACAGAAATTCCACAGCTCAGACTCAGAGGAAAGAGTCAAAGCTGTGCCCAGAAAATAATTTTCAAAAGCAAGCAAAAGCAATCAGACCTGTGCCCCAACCAACTAAACCACAGAGTCACCATCATGCAATTAAAGATGCCTCAAGAACAGGAAACAGCACCTGCAGTAAGCTGGGGACTGAAGCATACACAGGAACACACACGCTCCTGCCCAGAGCCCCATCTGTGACCCAGTGTTCCCCATCAGGGAGGATCAGGAGCCATATGATGTGGAGGTTTGGGCACTTTCTTAGACTGGAACAAGAAATGAACCTGGCATCATTTCGATCTCTCTCTGCCACGGCCTCCGCTTTCCTCCCACCCTGATGCTAAGACCTTGCAGCTCAAAGACAGATGCCTTACAGCTCGGGGGTTCCAGTCACACGTGAGCACATGAGAACATGCTGGCAGGTTCACGAGAAGAGTCATGGAAATTACCGAACTCACATCACGAGCAGGTCTGTTAACAAAGCATAGATAATGGAATTAGACAAGAAAAAAGGTTGGCCTTCTGGTAGCAAGAGAAGCAGAAGAGACAGAGAGAGAGAGAGAGAGAGAGAGAGAGAGAGAG